>ML096605.1:0-107013 GCA_003697995.1 Taxidea taxus jeffersonii
CCCCCTCACTTTCAATCTGGAGGTGTCTTCGGGTCTAAAATGAGTTTCTTGTAGGCAGCATATTGATGGGTTTTGTTTTTTTATCCATTCTGAAACCCTCTGTCTTTTGATTGGGGCATTTAGCTCATTTACGTTCAGGGTAACTATTGAGAGATATGAATTTAGTGCCATTGTATTGCCTGTAAGGTGATTGTTACCTTATGTAACATTAAGGTAACCTTAAGGTAACATTGTTACCTTATGGTCTCTGTTCCTTTCTGATAATACTTTTAGGGTCTCTCTTTGCTTAGAGGACTCCTTTTAATGTTTCCTGTAGATATGGTTTGGTGTTTGCAAATTCTTTCAGTTTTTGTTTGTCCTGGAAGCTTTTTATCTCTTCTTCTATTTTCAATGATAACCTAGCTGGATAAATTATTCTTGGCTGCATGTTTTTCTCATTTAGTGCTCTGAATATGTCATGCCAGTTCTTTCTGGCCTGCCAGGTCTCTGTGGATAAGTCTGCTGCCAATCTAATATTTTTACCATTGTATGTTACAGACTTCTTGTTCCGTGCTGCTTTCAGGATTTTCTCGTTGTCACTAAGACTTGTAAATTTTACTATTAGATGGCGGGGTGTGGGCTGATTCCTATTGATTTTGAGGGGTGTTCTCAAAATCCACCTCCTGGATTTTAATGCTTGTTCCCTTTGCTGTATTAGGGAAATTCTTGATGATAATTCTCTCCAATATACCTTCTGCTCCTCTCTCTCTTTCTTCTTCTGGAATCCCAATTATTCTAATGTTGTTTTGTCTTATGGTATCACTTATCTCTCGAATTCTCCCCTCGTGGTCCAGTAGTTGTTTGTCTCTCTTTTGCTCAGCTTCTTTATTCTCTGTCATTTGGTCTTCTATATCACTAATTCTTTCTTCTGCCTCATTTATCCTAGCAGTAAGAGCCTCCATTTTTTATTGCACCTTATTAATAGCTTTTTTTTACTTCAACTTGATTAGACTTTAGTTCTTTTATTTCTCCAGACAGGGCTTTTATTTCTCCCGACAGCGATTCTCTAATATCTTCCATGCCTTTTTCGAGCCCGGCTAGAACCTCGAGAATCGTCGTCCTGAATTCCAGATCTGACATATTACCAATGTCTGTATTGATTAGGTCCCTAGCCTTCGGTACTGCCTCCTGTTCTTTTTTTTTGTGGTGAGTTTTTCCGCCTTGTCATTTTGTCCAGATAAGAATCCGCTGTTCTCCTTGTTAAGTGAACTTGGTCTTGGCTGGATTTCTTATTGATCTTCTGGGGGAGGGGCCTGTTGTAGTGATTCTCAAGTGTCTCTGCCCAGGCGGAATTGCACCACCCTTACCAGGGGCCGGGCTGAGTCATCCTCTCAGGTTTGCTTTCGGGAGCTTTTGTTCCCTGAACGCTTTCTGTCGAGTTCCGGAGGACGGGAATGAAAATGGCGGCCTCCCAATCTCCAGCCTGGAGGAGCCGAGAGCTCGGGGCCCCAGTCTTCAGTGCGCCTTCAGAGAAAAGCACTTAATCACTTCCGTCTCTCCAGCCTCCAGCTGGGCTCGGAGAAGATCGTGCATAATCAGTCCCATCTCACTGTCCTCTGGCTGCGCTCCGAGGTCACCCAGCCTGTGACCAAGCGTCTCTGTCTCTGGCAGAGTCCCACCTGGAGTCTCCAAACCCTGCAGATCCATGGGCTCTCCCAGGTTGGAGTCTCCCCGGATCTTGGGGGGACCCCTCGCACAACGCACCGGCCCGTGTCACAGACCAAGGCTCTAGGAAACCCCCAGTTTGGAGCTCACTCCTCAGCTCTGTCTCCGCAGCCGGCTTCCTGCTCTAATACCTGTGAGCTCTGCAACACTCAGACACCCCCGATCTTTCTGTGACCCTGCAGGACCCGAGTCCACGCTGTCCCCGCGAGGTCTTCACCCCGTTTTAGCCTCTGGAGCGATGTCCCTCCGTGGAGCAGACTTTTAAAAGTCCTGATTTTGTGCTCCATTGTTCTGCTGCTTGCCGGGAGCCGGCCCCTCCCCCCAGGGTCTATCTTCCCTTCGTGTTGGATTCACTTCTCCTCTGGTCCTACCTTTTAGAAAGTGGTCGATTTTCTGTTTCTGGAATTGTTGCTCTTCTTCTCTTTGATCTCCTTTTGGATACGTAGGTGTTCGGAATGGTTTGATAGGCTATCTAGCTTTTCTCCTGCTGCCTGATGTCATCTCAGCCTGCTTCTTCTCCGCATTCTTGACTCCTTCTCCCCTGTTTTTTCTCTCTTTTTAATTCAAACTCAATTAGCCAGTGTATATTACATCATTAGTTTTTGGTGCAGTGTTCAATGATTCATTAGTTGAGTAAAACACGCAGTGCTCATCACATCACATGCCCTCCTTGTTGCCCATTACCCAGTTACCCCATCCCCCCACCCACCTCCCTTTCCAAAACCCTTAGTTTGTTTCCTGGAGTCAAGAGTCTCTCATGGTTTGATTTCCTCTCTGATTTCTTCCCATTCAGTTTTTCCTCCCTTCCCTATGATCTGCTCTGCTACTTCTTATATTCCACATATGAGTGAATAAAAAAATTTAAAAAAGAATTATTTGGGGTGCCTGGGGGGTTCATTGGGTTAAAGTTCTGCCTTCAGCTCAGGTCATGATCCCAGGGTCCTGGGATTGCGCCCCACATCAGGCTCTCTGCTCAGCGGGGAGCCTGCTTCCCCCCTCTCTCTGCTTGCCTCTCTGCCTACTTGTGATCTGTCAAATAAGTAAATAAAATCTTTTAAAAAAGAATTATTCACCACAATCAACTGGGATTTATTTATTCCTGAGCTGCAGGGATGGCTCAATATTGGCATATCAATCCATGTGATACACCACATTAATAAAAGAAAGGACAGGAGCCATATGATCTTCACAATAGATGCAGAAAAAGCATTTGACAAAATACAATACCCATTGTTGATAAAAACCCTTAACAAATTAAGTATAGATGGAATATACCTCAACATCATAAAGGCCATATATGAAAGACCCACAGCTAATGTCATCTTCAGTGGATGGAACAAGACACAGATGTCCACTGTCACCATAACATCTGGAAGTCCTAGCCTCGGCAGTCCGACAACAAAAAGAAAGAAAAGACATCCAAATAAGCAGAGAAGAAGTCAAACTTTCACTATTTGCAGATGACATGATACTCTATGTAGAAAACCTGAAGACTCCATCAAAAAATTGCTAGGATGAATACATGAATTCAGTAAAATCGCAGGATAGAAAATCAATGTACAGAAACATTTTGCATTTCTATACCCCAATGAAGCAGCAGAAAAAGAAACTGAGGAATCAATCCATTTAGAATTACACCAAAACCATAAGTTACCTAGGAGTAAACCTAATAAAAAAGGTAAACATGTAAAATGTGAAAACTATAAAACACTGATAAAAGAAATTGAAGAGAACACAAAGAAATGGAAAAATATTCCATACTCATGGGTTAGAAGAACAAATATTGTTAAAATTTCTATACTATCCAAAGCAATCTACACGTTTAATGCAATCTCTATCAAAATACCAACAGCATTTTTCACACACTGAGAGCAAACTATCCTAAAATTCTATGGAATCAATAAAAACCCCACATAGCCAAGGCAATCTTGAAAATAAAAAGCAAAGCTGGAAGCATCATGACTCCAGACTTCAAGCTATATTACAAACCTATGGGGGCACCTGGGTGGCTCAGTGGTTTAAGCCTCTGCCTTTGGCTCAGGTCGTGATCTCAGTGTCCTGGGATCAAGCCCCGCATTAGGCTCTCTGCTCTGAGGGGAGCCTGCTTTTCCCTCCCCCTCTGCCTAACTCTCTACCTATTTGTGATCTCTCTCTCTGTCAAATAAATTTTAAAAAGTTAAAGAAAAAACAAAAAACTTATAGTCATCAAGACAGTGTGGAACTGGCACAAAAACAGGCACAGAGATAAATGGAACAGAATAGAAAACCCAGAAATGAACCCCCAACTCTATGATCAACTAATCTTCAACAAAATGGGGAAAAATACCCAGTTGAAAAAAGACAGTGTTTTCAACAAATGGTACTAAGAAAACTAGACAGTAACCTGCAGAATAATGAAACTGGATCACATCCTTACACTATACAAAAAAGTAAATTCAAAATGGATAAAAGACCCAAATATGAGACAAGAATCCATCAAAATCCTAGAGGAAAACACAGGCAGCAACCTCTTCGGTCTCAGCCATAGTAAATTCTTATTGGACACAAACCTGAAGGTAAGTGAAACAAAAGTGTAAATGAACACTCAGGACTTCATCAAGACTAAAAGCTTCGGTACAGAGGAGGAAACAATCAACAAAACTATAAGTCAGCCTAGGGAATGAGAGAGGATATTTGCAAATGATATATCCAATAAAGGGTTAGTATCCAAAATATATAAAAAGTTTTTTAAACTCAACACCCCCCAAAATAAATAATCCAATTAAGAAATGCGCAGAAGCTGAGCCTTCCCTTTGAGATCAAGAACACGACAAGGATGCCCACTCTCACCACTCTTGTTCAACATAGTATTAGAAGTCCTAGCAACAGCAATCAGACAACTAAGAGAAATAAGAGGTATTCAGATTGCCAATGAATAAGTCAAACTCTCTCTTCACAGATAACATGATACTTTATATGGAAAGCCCAGAACCCTCCACCCCCAAACTACTAGAACTTATACAGCAATTCACTAATGAGGCAGGATACAAAATCAATGTACAGAAACCAGTTATTTTCTTATACACTAACAATGAAAATACAGAAAGTGAAATTAGAGAATCAATTCCATTTACTATAGCACCAAGAACCGTAAGATACCTTGGAATAAACCTAACCAAAGAGGTAAAGGATCTGTGCTCAAAGAACTACAGAACACTCATGAAAGAAATTGAAGAAGACACAAAAAGATGGAATACCATTCCATGCTCATGGGTCGGAAGAATAAACATTGATAAATAGTCTCTACTGCCTAGAGCAATCTATACTTCCAATGCCATCCTGATCAAAATTCCACTGGCATTTTTCAAAGAGCTGGATCAAACAATCCTAAAATTTGTATGGAACCAGAAGAGATCCCGAATTGCTAAGGAAATGTTAAAAAAGAAAAACAAAACTGGGGGCATCATGTTTCCTGATTTCAGGCTATATTACAAAGCTGTGATCACCAAGACAGCATGGTACTGTCACAAAAACAGACACATAGACCAACGGAACAGAGTAGAGAGCCCAGATATGGACCTACAACTCTATCATCAAATAATCTTTGACAAAGCAGGAAAAAATATACAGTGGAAAAAAGAAGGTCAATAAATGGTACTGGGAAAATTGGACAGCTACGTATAAAAGAATGAAACTTGGCCATTCTCTTACACCGTACACAAAGATAAACTCAAAAGAGATAAAAGACCTCAACATGAGGCAGGAATCTATCAAAATCCTAGAGGAGAACATAGGCAGTAACCTCTTTGACATTGGCCACAGCACCTTCTTTCATGATATGTCTCCAAAGGCAAAGGAAACAAAAGGGAAAATGAACTTTTGGGACTTCATCAAGATCAAAAACTTCTGCACAGCAAAGGAAACAGTCAACAAAACAAAGAGCAAACCCATGGAATGAGATAAGGTATTCACAAGTGACACTGCAGACAAAGGGCTGAAATCCAAGATCTATAAAGAACTCCTCAAACTCAACACACACAAAACAGATAATCATGTCAAAAAGTGGGCAGAAGACATGAACAGACACTTCTCCAAAGAAGACATACAGAGACGCCTGGATGGCTCAGTTTGTTAAGCGGCTGCCTTCGGCTCAGGTCATGATCCCAGCGTCCTGGGATCGAGTCCCACATTGGGTTCCTTGCTCGGCAGGGAGCCTGCTTCTCCCTCTGCCTCTGCCTGCCTCTCTGTCTGCCTGTGCTCGCTCTCTCTCTCTCTTTCTCTAGCTAGTAAATAAATAAAATCTTTAAAAAAATTAAAAAAAAAGAAGACATACAAATGGCTATCAGACACATGAAAAAATGTTCATCATCACTGGCCATCAGGGAGATTCAAATTAAAACCACATTGAGATACCACCTTACACCAGTTTAGAATGGCCAAAATTAGCAAGACAGGAAACAACGTGTGTTGGAGAGGATGTGGAGAAAGGGGAACCCTCTTACACTGTTGGTGGGAATGCAAGTTGGTGTAGCCACTTTGGAAAACAGTGTGGAGATTCCTTAAGAAATTAAAAATAGAACTTCCTATGACCCTGCAATTGCACTACTAGGTATTTACCCCAAGGATACAGAGGTAGTGAAAAGAAGGGCCATCTGTACCCCAATGTTCATAGCAGCAATGGCCACAGTCACCAAACTGTGGAAAGAACCAAGATGCCCTTCAACGGATGAATGGATAAAGAAGATGTGGTCCATATATACTATGGAGTATTATGCCTCCATCAGAAAGGATGAATACCCAACTTTTGTATCAACATGGATGGGACTGGAAGAGATTATGCTGAGTGAAATAAGTCAAGCAGAGAGAGTCAATTATCATATGGTTTCACTTATTTCTGGAGCATAAGGAATAACATGGAGAACATGGGAAGATGGAGAGAAGGGAGTTGGGGGAAATTGGAGGGAGAGATGAACCATGAGTGACTGTGGACTCTGAGGAAATAACTGAGGGTTCTGGAGGGCAGGTGGGTGGGAGGTTGGGTGAGCCTGGTGGTGGGTATTAAGGAGGGCACGTATTGCATGGAGCACTGGGTGTGGTGCATAAACAATGAATTCTGGAACACTGAAAAGAAAAAAAAAAAGACATCCAGTTGGCTAACAGACACCTGAAGAAATGCTCAACATCACTCATTTTCAGGGAAATACCAGGATGAGATACCACTTCATATCTTTCTGGATGGCTAAAATTAACAACACAAGAAACAATGGGTCTTGGCCAGCATGTAAGAAAGAGGAAACCTCTTGCACTATTGCTGAGAATGCAAACTAGTGCAGCTAATCTGAAAAATAGTGTGGAGGTTCCTCAAAATTTAAAAAGAGAACTAACCTATTATCCAGCAACTGCACTAGTCGGTGTTGCGAACATACAGATACGAAGGGGTACAAATACCCCCATGTTTACAGCAGCACTGCCAGCAATAGCCAAACTATGGCGAGAGTCCAAATATCCATCAACTGATGAACGGGTAAAGAAGATGTGGTATATATACAATGAAATATTACTCAGCCACCAAAAAGAATGAAATCTTGTTATTTCTGACGTGGGTGGAGCTATAGGGTATTATGCTAAGTGAAATAAGTCAGTCAGAGATAGAGAAATACCATATGATTTCACTCATATGAGGAACTTAAGAAACCAAAAGAGATGAATATATGGGATGGGGGAAAAGAGAGGAAAATAAACCATAAGAGATTCAATGACAGAAAACAAACTGAGGGTGATGGAGGGAGGTTATTGGGGGAAGGGCTAGATGGGTGATGGATATTAAGTAGGATACTTAGCACTGGGTGTTGTATGTCAGTGATAAATCACTGAATGTTATTCCAGAAATCAATATTGCACTGTATATTAACCAATTAGAATTTAAATAAAAAATGGAAGAAAAAAAGAACGTGTACAACTCAACATGCAAAACCCCCCCAATGATCCAATAAAAAATGGGCAGAAGATATGAACAGACATTCTCCAAGGAAGACATAGTGATGACCAACATACACATTAAGAGATACTCAACAGCACTGATTACCAGGGAAGTACCTATCAAAACTACAATGAGATACTACCTCACACCAGTTAGAATGGTTAAAATTAAAAACAAGAAACAATAGGTGTTGGTGAGGATGAGGAGAAAGGAGTACCCTCTCACACAGTTGGTGGGGATGCAAACTGGTGCAGCCACTCTGGAAACTGGTATGGACGTTCTCAAAAAGTTAAAAATAGGGGGCGCCTGGGTGGCTCAGTGGATTAAAGCCTTTGCCTTTGGCTCAGGTCGTGATCTCAGGGTCCTGGGATTGAGCCCTGCATCGGGCTCTCTGCTCGGCAGGGATTCTGCTTCCTCCTCTCCCTCTGCCTGCCTCTCTGCCTACTTGTTATCTCTGTCTGTCAAATAAATAAATATAATCTTTTTTTAAAAAGTTAAAAATAGAACTACCCTATAATCTGGGAACCGCACTAGGTATATTTACCTAAAATATATAAAAAAATTCAAAGACATACACACACCCCGGTGTTTATAGCAGCATTATCAGCAACAGCCAAGTTATGGAAATAGTCCAGGTGCCCATGGACTGATGAATGGATAAAAATGTGCTGTATATCTTGGAATATGCAATGGAACATAATTCAGCTGTAAAAAAGAATGAAATCTTGCCATTTGCAACAACATAGATGGAGCTTGAGAGTATTGTGCTGAATGAAGTAAGTCAAAGACAGAGAAATACCATATGATCTCACTCGTGTGCAGAATTTCAAAAACAAAAGAAATGAACAAAGGGGTAAAAAGAGAGAGAGAGACAGACAAACCAAGAAGCAGACTCTTAACTCTAGCGAACGAACCAATTGCCACCAGTGGGAGGTAGGTTGGGGTTGGGTAAAGAGGTGATGGGGATGAAGGAGTGCACTTGGGGTGATGAGGACAGATGTTGTATGGAAGTGTAGACCCGAAACTAAAATTACTATTGATATTAGTTGCAAATATTAACTAACTGGAATATTTATTTATTTATAAGTGCAAGCAGGGGAGGGGCAGAGAGAGGAGAAAGAGAAGCTCAAGTAGACTCCAGGCTGAGCATGGAGTCTGAGGCGGGTCTCAATCTCACCACCATGAGATCATGACTTGAGCTGAAATCAAGAGTCAGACACTTACCCAAACTTACCCATCCGTATGCCCCTAACTGATATTTAAATAAGAACTTTTTTTAAATGAAAAGGCAACCAAGTGAATAGATGGTATTTCCAGATGATATATCTGACAAGACATTAATATACATGATATATAAGGAACTAACATGATTACTACATTAGCTTTACATTTGAGAGCTCTGAATTCATAAAATATACTCAGGGACAGAAAGGAAAAAAATTCTTACCCAGGCTATACAATATCAACCCTCTGTTGTAATACAGAACCCCAAAAGTGGGTTGGACTTCTATGATAGATGTGTAGTCATCCATGGCTTCATAAAAATCAACCCTGAAATACTTGATTTGCCCCCTGTTGTTATATGTAGTAGCCCAAACCTCAGGGCTGTATTTACTTTAAACAAACATTTCACATTAAAAACCTGTGTTACCAATGGGCCACCTGGGTGGCTCAGTGGGTTAAAGCCTCTACTTTTGGCTCAGGTCATGATCCCAGAGTCTTGGGATCAAGCCCCACATTGGGCTCTCTGCTCAGCAGGGAGCCTGCTTCCCCCCTCTCTCTGCCTGCCTCTCTGCCTATTTGTGATCTGTCTGTCAAATAAATAAATAAAATCTTTTTTAAAAATGTGTTACCAAACAAAACAAAACAAAACGCAACCCCCCAAAAAACCCAAACAACAGAAAACAAAAAACCAACCACCACCAACAACAAAAACCCTCATACAAATCAACAACAAATGACAATCTGATTTAAAAGTTAAAAAGCTTCAATAGACATATTTTTAATAAGACATCTAGATGGCCATAGATGCATGAAACAATATTCAACATTAATTATCAGGGAATTGCAAATCAAAACCACAGTGAGCTACCATCTCACACGCCTCAGATTGACTAGTATAAAAGACAAGAAATAACAGGTATTGGTGTGGAAGAAGAGAAAGGGGAATGTTCTTGCACTGTTGGTGGAAGCACAAACTGGTGCAGCCATTTTGGAAAATAGTATGGAGGTTCCTCAAAAAAATTAACATAGAACTAGAACTACCATTGTGGCAATTCCACTTCCAGGTTTTTATCTAAAGAAAATGAAACACTACTTTGAAAAGATATATGAACTTCTCTCTTCGTTGCAGCATTATTTACATTAGCCAAAATACTAAAGCAACCAAGGTGTTTATCAAGAGATGGATAAAGAATACAAACACACACACAATGGAATTACTCAACCATAAAAAGGAACGAAATCTTACCATTTGTGGCAACATGGATGGGCTGCCACGGTATTATGGGAAGTGAAATAAGTTTAATGAATAAAGATGAATACCATAGGATTTCATTTATAGTTGGAATCTAAGAAGAAAAATAAAACGAACAGACTCTTAAATACAGGGAAAAAACTTACGGTTGCCAGAAGGGAGGGAGGTGAGGGTGAGTGAAACAGATGAAGATAATTAAGAGGGCCAAACTTTGTGTTATGAAATAATTAAGTTATCAGGACGTAAAGTACAGCATAGGGAATACAGTCAGTAATATTGTAATAACTTTGTGTAGTCACACATTGCAACTAGACTTATGATCATTTTGTAATGTATACAAATATTGAATCACTATGTTATAAAACTAATACAATGTTGTATGTTAACCATACTTCAGTGCAAAAATACTGTAAAAAATTTAATTCTTCATGGTAATTATCTTGTAATATGCAATGTTCAATATATTTTAAATACCAAATATCTGAAGCCCTTCAATTATAGACATCTACTCAAAGTTTTTTTAAATTATATTTTTGCATAGCACACATTGTCTTTCTATTTCATTGCAAATACTTTATCTGCTTTGTAAAATTATAAAACTGAAAATTAATATTGAATGAGCTGTTCAGCATCATAACATTTCATCAAGATATACACAGTAGCTCAAATCTGTTGGATGTTTTGAATATACCTGTGATGTCCATCTGGTCCAGTGTGTCATTTAAAGCCTTTATTTCCTTGTTGACCTTTTGCTTAGATGATCTGTCCATTTCAGTGAGGGGGACTGTTAACATCCCCAACTATTATTGTACTATTTTTGGCGTTTCTTTTTTTTAATTTTTTATTTATTTAATTTCTTTTCAGTATAACAGAATTCATTGTTTATGCACCACACCCAGTGCTCCATGCAATACGTGCCCTCCATAAAACCCACCACCTGGCTCCCCCAACTTCCCACCCCCCGCCCCTTCAAAACCCTCAGAATGTTTTTCAGAGTCCACAGTCTCTCATGGTTCAACTCCCCCTTCCAATTTCCCTCAACTCCCTTCTCCTCTCCATCTCCCCATGTCCTCCGTGTTATTTCTTATGCTCCACAAATAAGTGAAACCATATGATAATTGACTCTCTCTGCTTGACGTATTTCACTCAGCATAATCTCTTCCAGTCCCGTCCATGTTTATACAAAAGTTGGGTATTCATCCTTTCTGATGGAGGCATCATACTCCATAGTGTATATGGAGCACATCTTCCTTATCCATTCGTCCATTGAAGGGCATCTT
Source organism: Taxidea taxus jeffersonii (assembly GCA_003697995.1). Classification (NCBI taxonomy): domain Eukaryota; kingdom Metazoa; phylum Chordata; class Mammalia; order Carnivora; family Mustelidae; genus Taxidea; species Taxidea taxus. Next base: position 11,420 of record ML096605.1, read on the forward strand.
GGTTCTTTCCACAGTTTGGCTACCGTGGCCATTGCTGCTATGAACATTGGGGTACAGATGGCCCTTCTTTTCACTACATCTGTGTCTTTGGGGTAAATACCCAGTAGTGCTATTGCAGGGTCATAGGGAAGCTCTATTTTTAATTTCTGAAGGAATCTCCACACTGTTTTCCAAAGTGGTTGCACCAACTTGCATTCCTACCAACAGTGTAAGAGGGTTCCCCTTTCTCCACATCCTCTCCAACACACATTGTTTCCTGTCTTGCTAATTTTGGCCATTCTAAACTGGTGTAAGGTGGTATCTCAATGTGGTTTTGATTTGAATCTCCCTGATGGCCAGTGATGATGAACATTTTTTCATGTGTCTGATAGCCATTGTATGTCTTCTTTGGAGAAGTGTCTGTTCATGTCTTCTGCCCATTTTTTGACATGATTATCTGTTTTGTGTGTGTTGAGTTTGAGAAGTTCTTTATAGATTCTGGATATCAGCCTTTTGTCTGTACTGTCATTTGCAAATATCTTCTCCCATTCCGTAGGTTGCCTCTTTGTTTTGTTGACTGTTTCCTTTGCTGTACAGAACCTTTTGATCTTGATGAAGTCCCAAAAGTTCATTTTCACTTTTGTTTCCTTTGATGTGTTTCTTTGAGTCTGTTATTAATTGGTTTATGTAGTTGGCTGCTCCCACGTTAGGGGCATAGATATTTAAACTTGTTAGATCTTTTTGCTGTACAGATCCTTTAAGTATGATACAGTGTCCTTCCTCATCTCTTAATATAGTTTTTGGCTTAAAATCTAATTGATCTGATATAAGGATTGCCACCCCAGCTTTCTTTTGATGTCCATTAGCATGGTAAATTTTTTCCACCCCCTCACTTTAAATCTGGAGGTGTCCTTAGGTCTAAAATGAGATTCTTGCACACAGCATATCGATGGGTCTTGTTTTCTTATCTACTCTGATACCCTGTGTCTTTTGATTGGGACATTTAGCCCATTTACATTTAAGGTAACTATTGAAAGGTATGAATTTAGTGCCATTGTATTACCTGTAAGGTGACTGCTACTGTATATTGTCTGTTCTTTTCTCGTATGTTACTTTTAGGCTCTCTCTATGCTTAGAGGACCCCTTTCAGTATTCTTTGTGGGGCTGGTTTTGTGTTTGCAAATTCTTTTAGTTTTTGTTTGTCCTGGAAGCTTCTTATTTCTGCTTCTATTTCCAATGACGGCTTAATTGCATATAGTATTCCTGGCTGCATATTTTTCTTATTTAGTGCTCTGAATATATCATGCCAGTCCTTCCTGGCCCGCCAATTCTCTGTGGATAGGTCGGCTGCCAATAATATTTCTCCCATTGTAAGTTAGAGAACTCTTGTCTGGAGCTGCTTTCAGGATTTTATTTGCCTCTGAGACTTGTAAGTTTTACTATTAGATGATGGGGTGTTGACCTATTTTTATTGATTTTGACGAGGATTCTCCATGCCTCCTGGAATTTGATACTTGCTTCCTTCCCCAAATTAGGGAAGTTCTCCACCATAATTTGTTCCAATATACTTTGTGCCCCTCTTCTTATGGGATCCCAATTATTCTAATATTGTTTCATCTTATGGTATCACTTATCTCTCAAATTCTCCCCCTCGTTGTTGATTGTCTCTCTTTTGCTCAGCTTCTTTATTTTCCATCAGTTGGTCTTCTACATCACTAATTCTCTCTTCTGCCTCATTTATCCTAGCAGTAAGAGCCTCCATTATTGATTGCACCTCACTAATAGTTTTTTTTTAATTTCAACTTGGTTAGATTTTCTTTCTTTTATTTCTCCAGAAAGGGGTTTTATTTCTCCAGAAAAAGATTCCCTAATATCTTCTCTGCTTTTTTCAAAGCCTTGCTGCTCTTATTTACCTGATTCTTTTTTTGAGATTAAAATTTTGTCTGTTTGTTTTTTTGTTTGTTTGTTTGTTTTGAATTCAATTAACCAACATATAGTACATCATTAATTTTTGGTGTAGTGTTCCATGATTCATTAGTTGATTATAATACCCAATGCTTATAATACCCAATACCCATCACATACCCTCCTTAATATTTACTGGAATTTTAACCTGTCTCTCTCATGCACTTACATCTGGCTCACAGTTTTCCTCTAAACCCAAGATCTGGAATCAATCCAGGCTCTTTCAAAAGTAGGATGACAGGGAACAACAAATGTTGGCAAGGATGTGGAGAAAAGGGAACTCTCTTACACTGTTGGTGGGAATGCAAGCTGGTACAGTCACTCTGGAAAACAGTATGGAGGTTCCTCAAGAAGTTAAAAATAGAGCTATCCTATGACCCAGGAATTGCACTACTAGATATTTACCCCCAAAATACAGATGTAGTGAGAAGAAAGGGCATGCACACCCCAATGTTCATAGCAACAATGTCAACAATAGCCAAAATGTGGAAGGAGCTGAGATGTCCTTCAACATATGAGTGGATAAAGAAAATGTGGTTCATATATGTAATGGAATATTACTCATTAGAGAGGATGAATACCTATCATTTACACTGACATGGATGGAACACAAGGGTATTATGCTAAGTGAAATAAGTCAATCAGAGAGAGATAATTATCATATGGTTTCACTCATATGTGGAAAATAAGAAATAGCACAGAGGCTCACAGGAGAAGGGAGGGAAAACTGAATGGGAAGAAATCAAAGAGGGAAACAAACCATGCAACACTCTTGACTCTGGGGAAAAAAAACTGAGGGTTACAGAAGGGGAGGCTGGTTGGGGGATGGGTAACTGGGTGATGGGCATTAAGTAAAGCATGTGATATGGTGATTACTCAGTGTTACATGCAACTAATGAATTGTTGAACATGTCAAAAACTAATGATGTACTATATGTTGGTTAACTGAATATGATAATAAAAATTTAAAATCTAAAATAAATAAATAAATATAAAAAAGTAGGATGAACATTCAAATACATTGGCTTCTCTACTTTCTTTTTTTTATTATGTTCAATTAACATCACATAAATAGCTTCACTAGTATATGTCAAGATGTTGATCTATTTTTATTGATCTCGGGAAGGCTCCTCTCTACTTCTTGGACATGAATGCTTGTTTCCTTTCCCAGGTTAGGGAAGTTCTCAGCTATGATTTGCTCAAATATACCTTCTAGTCCTCTTTCTCTCTCCACTCCCTTGGGGATCCCAATAACTTTGACATTGGAACATTTCATGACATCACTGATCTCTCTAAGTCTATTTTCATGTGCTACTAGCAACCTATTCCTATTTTCCACAGGTTCCTTCCTTTCTATCAGCATAGCTTCTAGATCACTAATTATCTCTTCTGCCTCATTTACCCTGGCTGTTAGAATATCGAGTTTAGACTGCACCTCATTCATAGCATTTTAAAGTTCAGCCTGACTGATCTCTTTTCTGCTCTTTTTAAAAAAGATTTTATTTATTTATTTGACAGACAGAGATCACAAGCAGGCAGAGAGGCAGACAGATGGTGGGGGAAGCAGGCTCCCTGCTGAGCAGAGAGCCTGATGTGGGGTTCGATCCCAGGACCCTGGGATTATGACCTGAGCTGAAGGCAGAGGCTCAACCCACTGAGCCACCCAGGTGCCCCTCTTTTCTGCTCTTAAAGAGTCTATATTGTCACTTATGGTATTTCAAACCTAGCTATTAACTTTATTATTGCTATCCTGAATTCTATCTCCAACAGCTTCTATCCCTATTGATGTGCTCTGAGACAGAGAACATTGCCTCTGGTTTCTTTCTTTCTTCTTTCTTTTCTTTTCTTTTCTCTCTTCTTTTCTTCTTTCTTTACTTCTTTGTTTTTGTGAGTTTCTCCTTTTCATCATTCTGCCCAGAGAGCAATGGGTGAGCAAATTAACAGAGTCTAAAATATCAGCCACAACCCAAGCAAAATACACTCTAGAAAAATCCAGAGTGTTTGGAAGCCACCACAGAAAAACAAACAAAACCAAAATGAAACACAAGAATAAAATTGAAAAGGGGGGAGGAAAGAGACTATAATCTCACAGTGTAGACAAACAGGGTGATCCACTTGTAAATTGCAAGGAAAGTAAAACTTATATTTATATAAAAATAAAGTTGAATAGAGTGAAAAAAAGACTAATATAAAACATATATGTATAAAATGTAGTTGTGAAAAATACAAATTAAAAAACGACTTAAAATATTAGTTGGTATAATAAGCATCTAGTTGAAATGGAAAAAAAGGTAAAAGAAAAAAGAGGAAAGCATAAGAAAAAGAAAAAAGAAAATAAAAAATTTTTTAAAAATCTATTTTCAGTGTTCCAGAATTCATTGTTTATGCATCACACCCAGGGCTCCATGCAATACGTGCCCTCCATAATACCCACTACCAGGCTCACTCAATCTCCCACCTGCCTCCCCTCTAAAACCCCCAGATTGTTTCGCAGAGTCCAGTCTCTCATGGTCCATCTCCCCCTCCAACTTCCCCCAACTCCCTTCTCCTCTCCATTTCCCCATGTCCTCTGTGTTATTCCTTATGCTCCACAAATAAGCGAAACCATAAGGTAATTGACTCTCTCTGCTTGACCTATTTCACTCAGCATAATCTCTTCCAGTCCCATCCATGTTGATACAAAAGTTGGGTATTCATCCTTTGTGATGGAGGCGTAATACTCCATAGTGTATATGGACCACATCTTCTTTATCCATTCTTCCGTTGAAGGGCATCTTGGTTCTTTCCACAGTTTGGTGGCTGTGGCCATTGCTGCTATGAACATTGGGATACAGATGGTCCTTCTTTTCACTATCTCTGTATCTTTGGGGTAAATACCCAATAGTGCAATTGCAGGGTCATAGGGAAGCTCTATTTTAATTTCTTAAGGAATCTCCACACTGTTTTCCAAAGTGGCTGCACCAACTTGCATTCCCACCAACAATGTAAGAGGGTTCCCAGAAAAGAAGAATTTTATCTGAAAAATAAGTCATGAGGCAACAGCTAGAGCTCAATATGACATTTTCTCATGGTATTGGAATTTTACAGTCTTATAGGATCCATAGGCTTGTTGTCCACTTGTTCTTCAACGTGTCTTCTCAGGGAGGGGGGCCTGCCATGCTGTTTCTCAGGTATCCCTGCCTGGGCAAAGCTTCCCATCCCCTCTCAAGGGGGTGGGATCAGTGGAAACTGGTCCTCTGGCTTTTGCTCCCTGGAGGCTTTTCATGCCTCTTCAGAGGATTAGGGCAAAAATGGCTGTTCCCAAATCTCTGGCCCAGAGCAGAAAGATTACAACCTGTTCTCTTCAATAAACTCTCCTGGACAGAGTCTCCACTTCTGTCTGTGCCCAAAACTGTAGCTTCCCATTGTGCATGTCCACTGCAACTCTCTCAAAGGTAGTCCCAAGAGACCTGGAGTGCCACTGTCCTTTGTGTTTCTAAAACCACAAAGCAGCCACAGGCTCCTGCAGACACCTGAAGCTGCTGGACCATGTCTGGGTGCTTCCCTGATGTCCTTCTGGGCCACTACCACCCTGTGAGCTTTTGCCCAGTTGCAGGCACTGGTTCTAGACTTTTTCAGGCTGCTCAGGAAAAGAGTGATTATCCACCAGCGCAGCTCAAGGTTTATGCTGATCTGAGCTGAGAGCCCCCTCCTGGGCTCCCTAGCCATAACCTGCTTCCTGGGACCTCTGCTGGGGCAGTGTACTGGTTCACGCACCCCTTTCACCCTGTGGCTCCTCATATCCTGAGACCACAGTGACCTACCTAGAATTTTGCTTTTTCATTTCCAGAGCCCCTTTCAGAGAGGGATGTCTCTCACTAGAGTAGATTTCTAAAGGTTCTGATTTTGTGCTCCAGTGTTCTATCACTTTCCAGAATCCAGCTTATGGAGGGTTCCTCCTCACTCTGTTTATATTCTGATATATCCCCACAGAGTCACAACTGCACATATCCCACCTTGCAAAAAGTAGTTGCTTTTCTGCTTCTAGAGATCAAGATATATATATATCTATATATAGATATATTCTATATCATAGAATATATACACAGATATATTCTTACATCTCAGGCTGATTTCGTGGGTATTCAAAATGGTTTGATAGATATCCAACTAAATTCAGGGGACCAGTTGAAATGACATCCCCTACTCCTCCACCAACCCTCCTTGAATCCCTCCTCCAGCAACCCTACTTTCACCTCCGGGATAGTTACTACTTATTGACCATGTCACACCATGAGCCAATAACACCCATCACACCTACCCCAGGGACATCCTGAATGGAGAGCTCAAAGTAAAGCCATAAAACAACCTCTGTCCTTATAGTCTTCTTCTTCGTTATTACCTCTATTCTTTGCAACTGAGCAGAAGGATATCAAAATTTTATAAGTATTGCTTTTTAAAAATATTTTATTTATTTATTTGACAGGCAGAGATCACAAGTAGGCAGAGAGGCAGGCAGAGAGAGAGGAGGGGCAGCAGGCTCCCTGCTGAGCAGAGAGCCCAATGTGGGGCTTGATCCCAGAACCCTGGGATCATGACCTGAGCCGAAGGCAGAGGCTTTAACCCACTGAGCCACCCAGGTGCCCCATAAGTATTGTTCTTTTATAGACAGTGAGAAACTATGTTACATCCTCACAGAAATTATGCTGTTATTTCTGAGCAGAAAGTGAGAGTAACAGGGACTGATCCTAGTTCCACCTATATAGGAAATTGGCACCAATGAGTGAAAGGCAACTAAGGATTGAACACAGTTAACTAGACAATCTACACATCAAAGTCAATAATTTATACTTACGATTTTAGTGAAACTAATGAAAATACTCAACACTTAAACAATAGCTAAAAAGCAACAATAAATAAACCTTTTGTTCATAATATTCAAAAAAGTAAAAATGCATGCAGCATGGTAATCAGCCTGAGGCAGGAACTGGAGAATAATTCTCTCTCCACTAAACAATACAGAAGATTTTGTTTAGTATCTGCACCCACCATTTGACCATAAGCTCCATGGTGCTGATGATTTTGTCTTATCTACCATTATATTTCCAGCCCTACTACATAATAGATGTATAATGGAAAGTGAATAAATAGATACAAGATGAATGAACAAGAATTGGATCTGATAGAAAGAAAGCTATTTGATTATAAAGGCATCTAAAAATGAATAAAAAATACAAGTCTATTCCTGTAATTAGGGTTTGGCATCTCAGGGCTCAAACTGAGAATCTGGACCCTAAGAGCAGTAAGTGTGGACTTCTGCTTGGCTGACACCTTGCACTGGGTAGTTCTGGGCACGTGACACATCAGCAATGGTCCTGCTGTGGCAACGAGGCTCCAGTGACTGGGAACTGATACCCACCAGATCAGAGTGCCAGAGAACACAGAAGTTCCTTAAAGTTCTGTCGCAAAACTTCCAGACCCTTTTTGGGCTGGACATTTGGATGAAAGTTGTGGTTGAGCTTGGAGGAAAATAGAAAGAATGAAAAAGAAAGAAATGTCAAGACACAAAATATATTGTTTGGTGTTTTATTTTGGTCTGTGTTTCAATTGTATTGAGCATTCTTTAAGAGAATTATGTTAAGTGTAGTCATTTCTATATCATACTGTGCCTCAGTCAGCACCCTGAAGAAAGTGAGGGCCTAATCAGTCACTGATGAATGGGGCTGAAGTCTCAGGGTGAACAAAATACAGCTAACTCTCCCCTACTTTGGGGTTAGATGCTAAATCTTCAGCTTTTTGCAATGAGGTTCTTCTCTCTTCACAAATTAAGCTAGAGACCAATATGTCAGCCTCTTCAGTTATTCTGGGAATCCCAAGTCCTCCTCCCCAGTCTTATTAGTGCCCCCTTGACCTCCTTGTTCCTTAAGGTGTAGATGAGTGGATTAAGGGATGGGGTTGCAACAGTGTAGAAAAGGGTGAGGAACTTGTCTTGTTCCTGAGCATAGCGGTTCTTGGGTTGAAGGTAAACAGCTGTGACCGTGCCATAGAAGAGGGACACCACAAGAATGTGAGAAATGCAGGTGCTGAATGCCTTCTTCTGCCCTGCAGCTGACTTTATTTTCAGCACAGCCTTAGCAACAGCCCCATATGAGAGAAGAATGATGACCAGGGGTACCACCAGGAGAATGATACTGGCTATGGACATCTGGATTTCATTGTAGGTGGTGTCTGCACTAGAGGCCTGAATCAGGGCTGGGACTTCACACACAATGTCATCCACCTTGCGGTGGGAGCAGAAGGGTAACTGGAGGGTGGCAGGAGACTGGACCAGAGACTGGACTAGGCCAGTCCCCCATGCAAGGATGGCCAGCTCCAGGCAGAGTTTGGGGTGCATGATAGCAGTATATTGCAGTGGATGACACACTGCAACGTAGCGGTCCACAGCCATGACCACAAGAAGGACACATTCAGTGGCCCCAAGCCATAAGAAAACATAGAGTTGAATGGCACAGCCAATGTAGCTGATGGTCTTCTTTGGACCCCAGAAATTAACTAACATCTGTGGAACGCAGCTGCTGGTGAAACAGAGATCGAGCAGGGAGAGGTTGCAAAGAAAGAAATACATGGGGATGTGGAGTTTAGGATCCTTTGAGGAAACAAGAATTATGACTATATTTCCTGCAATAGTCAAACAATAAAAGATCAGAACAACCCAGAAAAGTATCTTCTCCAAATGTGGCTTCTCAGAAAAGCCCAGGAGGATGAAATCACTGTGGCTGTCATTGCAAATTGTGATCATAGCTTCTGGAGCAGTCACCTCTTTGGAAAATCGTTCAAAAGTAGTGCTCAAAAGCCTGTGATGGTTCCAATGCAAAGGCAGGAAGAGGGGCAGTATGATTTATTTGACTCCTTCCTACTCAAAGATGAGATTCTGCTACCTATAGTTTAGGGAAAAATAAAAGATTCAGTGACTTGTCCTAAACTCTGATACATGTCATTCATTGGGTCTCTGTTTCTCTTCCTTTTTTGCATCTTCATATTTTACCCAATTAGAATTCCTCATTATAAATATTATGTAAAGGATATATTAAACAGCTATTAGTGAAAGTCACTTTGCTAAATAATAAGAGACCATCCTATCTTTGATCTCAAATACTGTACATTTACATTTATCATACAGTTTTTGATAAAAATTACTGTTTAACCATATCTTCTTTTGGTCTTTTTCTCTTAATTTTGTTGTCTTGTTTCTCTGTATCTTTATATGTCAGTTTATCTGCACATTCTCCTCCCATTGTCTTCCTGTCCTGTCCTTCAATCTCCTTCTTCTTCCTCATTCCTTCTCACCTTCTCTTGATTTCTGAGCTTGAATTTCTCCTCAGTTACTTAATGCTATGTGATCTTAGGAAAGTTTTTTAAACTTTTTTTTTCTTACCTTAGTTCTTTCCTTAGATTTTCTATTTGGAAAATAGAGGACAATCATAGAAACTACCTATGGGTGTTGGAGGAATTAAATGTGAAAACACAAAGAAAACAGAGAGAAAGAGAGAGGTACAGATAGAGAGAGAGAGAGAGAGAGACCCTGGCCCATGGTAACTGTGTGATGTGTGTTAGCTACAATTATCATGATGATGATGATGACATTATTCAAATGTTTGTTCCAGATAAAAAAAATAAAAATAGATAGGCAATATTTTGCAGAGAATATGAGTGGTATCATTAAAAAAAGAGAAATATTCTATGTGTATATAATCTCCATTCTAAAATAATTAGAAATGCAATCACATTGTTGAGGATCCATACCTCTACTCTCTACTCTGTTCCGTTGGCCTATATGTCTGTTTTCTGCCAGTACCACACTATCTTGGTGATCACAGCTTTGTAGTAAAGCTTGAAATCCAGGCAACATGATTCCCCTAGTTTTGTTTTTCTTTTTCAACATTTCCTTAGCAATTTGGGGTCTTTTCTGGTTCCATAGAAATTTTAGAATTCTTTGTTCCAGCACTTTGAAGAATACCTGCGGAATTTTGATTAGGATGGCATTGAAAGTATAGATGCCTCTGGGCAGTATAGACATTTTAACAATGTTTGTTCTTCTAATCCATGAGCATAAAATCCTTTTCTATCTGTTTGTGTCTTCTTCAATTTCTTTCAAGAGTGTTCTGTAGTTCCTTGAGTACAGATCCTTTACCTCTTTGGTTAGGTTTATTCCAAGATATCTTATGGTTCCTGATGTTACAGCAAATGGAATCAATTCTCTAATTTCCCTTTCTATATTTTCATTGATAGAGTGTAAGAAAGCAACTGACTTCTGTACATTGATTTTGTATCCTGCCACATTACTGAATTGCTGTATGAGTTCTAGTAGTTTGGGGGTGGAGTCTTTTGGGTTTTCCATATAAAGTATCATGTCATCTGTGAAGAGAGAGAGCTCAACTTCTTTTTTGCAAACTCTGTGGTCAAATAATCTTTGACAAAGCGGGAAAAAATATACAATGGAAAAAAGACAGTCTCTTCAATAAATGATGCTAGGAAAATTGGACAACTATGTATAGAAGAATGAAACTCAACCATTCTCTCACACCATACACAAAGATAAACTCAAAATGGATGAAAGATCTCAACATGAGGCAGGAATCTATCAAAATCCTAGAGGAGAACATAGGCATTAACCTCTTCGACATCAGCCACAGCAACTTCTTTCAAGACACATCTCCAAAGGCAAAGGAAACCAAAGCGAAAATGAACGTTTGGGCTTCATCAAGATTGAAAGCTTCTGCACAGCAAAAGAAACAGTCAACAAAACAAAGAGGCAACCCATGGATTGGGAGAAGATATTCACAAATGACAGTACAGACAAAGGGCTGATAACCAAGATCTATAAAGAACTCCTCATACCTAACACCCACAAAACAGATAATCACGTCAAAAAGTGGGCAGAAGACATAAACAGACACTTCTCCAAAGAAGACATACAAATGGCTAAAAGACACATGAAAAAATGTTCATCACCACTACCCATCAGGGAAATTCAAATCAAAACCACATTGAGATACCAGCTTACACCAATTAGAATGACCATAATTTACAAGACAGAAGACAACAAGTGTTGGAGAGGATGTGGAGAAAGGCGAACCCTCTTACACTGTTGATGGGAATGCAAGTTGGTGCATCCACTTTGGAAAACAGTATGGAGATTCCTCAAGAAATTTAAAGTAGAGCTACCCTATGACCCTGCAATTGCACTACTGGGTATACCCCAAAGAAAGAGATGTAGTGAAAAGAATGGCCATATGTATTCCAATGTTCATAGCAGGAATGTCCATAATCACCAAACTGGAAAGAGCCAAGATGCCCTTCAACAGATGAATGGATAAAGAAGATATGGTCCATATACACTATGGAGTATTATGCCTCCATCAGAAAGGATGAATACCCAACTTTTGTATCAACATGGACAGGACTGGAGGAGATTATGCTGAGTGAAATAAGCAGAGAAAGTCAATTATCAGAAGGTCTCACTTACTTGTGAAACATAAAGGATAAGGTAGAGGATATTAGGAGAAGGAAGGGAAAAGTGAACGGGGGAAATTGGAGGGGGAGAGGAAGCATGAGAGACTGTGGATTCTGAGAAACAAACAGGTTTTTGGAGGGGAGGGAGGTGAGGGGATGGGTGAGCTTGGTGGTGGGTATTAAGGAGGGCACATATTGCATGGGGCACTGGGTGTGATGCATAAACAATGAATCTTGGAGCACTGAAAAAAAATAAAATTAAGATGTTTAAAAACGTGGTAACTTACATTTTTTATGTGATTATGTAACTAATATTTGTCTCCCCTTCTGAACTGTAAGCTCCACTGAAAAGGGGCTCTGCATTTACTTACTCTCCACTGTATTTGCAGAACCTAACATACATGCTTGTCACATAGTAGGTGTTTAAAAAATACTTCAAGTGACTGAATCAATGAAAGAAAAAAAAGAAATGTAATCATACCCACTTTCCCACCATTATAACTTATCCATCTTTATATTACAGAGCAGATATATCTGTATTTATTGTTCTTTCCTTGGCATAAAACCTGATTACAAAAAAAGTTTGGGAAATGCACTATCTTTTACTCATTTATGCAGTAGATCAAAAGAGATTCAGGAAATACTTGTTTCACTCCATCACTGGTCTGTTTAGTTAATGTACTAAAGGGCTGAATACTCCTTTTCCTTCTTCACCTTTTGTGCTCTCCTCACTCTTGCTCTGCTTCTCTGCTCTCACCAGCTGTCCTATCCATGTGGCATGACAAAGTCTGTCCTCTTGTTAAGGTTGTTTATATGGTACTTTGTAAATTTCCAGTGTTTCTGTTCACAGTAAGCCTTTGCCAATGGAGTCATCCAACAAGACTCACTGAAGGAAAACAATCAATGTTAAAACAACATATTTCGCAAATCCATGCCTCACAGTGATTCCTTCAAGTGCATGTTCATCCAAAAAATTTAAACTCCTAGACTCCCTTCCTTCTCCCAAATCAATATGTTTCATGAAGCCTTACTTATTCCAATCTTTAAACAAAAATGTTCATTTTCCAAAACATTTTCCAGTTTGTCAAATATTAAGTTAAACCAAATCATCAAAAGGAAAAGTGAATTGGGGTAAATCAGAGGGGGTTCAGAGCATGAAAGACTGTGGACTCTGAGAAACAAACTGAGGGTTTTGGGGGAGAGGGGGGTGAAGGGTTGGGTGATCATGGTGGTGGGTATTAAGGCAGGCATGTATTGCATGGAGCACTGGGTGTGGTGCCTAGACAATGAGTCTTGAACACTGAAAAAATAAAATAAAATAAACATTAAAAAATCCTAAAGGTGGGGGACGCCTGGGTGGCTCAGTTGGTTAAGTGGCTGCCTTCGGCTCAGGTCATGGTCCCTGCGTCCTGGGATCGAGTCCCACATCGGGCTCCTTGCTCGACGGGGAGCCTGCTTCTCCCTCTGCCTCTGCCTGCCACTCTGTCTGTCTATGCTCGTTCTCTCTCTCTCTGACAAATAAATAAATAAAATATTTTTTAAAAAACCCTAAAGGTGGAATTGCAGATACTATTTCCATCTCTTTGTTTTATAGTTTATCCCTTTTTTCCAAATTATTCCACATAGAGTTGAGAAAATGCACCTATAATCAATGAATACAGAGAAATTTTAATTAGAGATCTACAAATGAAACCTATTTAGGATCAGCAGCAGCACAGCCAAACTTGTCTGAGCTCTTACCATGTAACTGACAATTGCCAAATGGATTAGTTTATTTAACCCTCAGAGAAATTTTTTTTCAGGTGGTAAAACATGCTTGATTCATCTTCCTATACCTTATCATATATTTTTCATCACTTTTAAATAGTCCTAATAATGATAAAGTGAACTGGAGAAAATGAAATGCTTGGAAATGCAGTTGAAAATGTTTAAAATCCTATTAAAAAAATAAAGTTGGTCAAATGGACCACTCAAGCAAGAATTTTCAGAAAAATCATGGCATGACCTGACACTTACCATCTATTTTATAGTCACACCTTAGAGGTGAATTCTTGATCTCTGTTTAACCCAGTTGAAGAACGTGGTAATTCATCATGCAGTTATTTATCTAAAGTTTTCACAGCATTATGTGTTTTTGCTTTCACACAACTTGCTCAAAGTTCCTCCCCAAATATTCTGGCCTTACTGATTCCTATCTGATCCCCTGTACTGGATTGTGTCTGACTATATCCCGACTAATCCCCACACTAGAAGTATACCCATCAGTCAGCAGTCCCCATGCTCACAGGTAGCTCCCAGACAAGGTATCACTCATGTCTCATATCTTTGTTTCACTACTGGGCATTTCAGAAAATCCATACATCTTCTTCCAGTCTCTCTCCTCTTTTCTGTGCTATTGTTCCTTTATTTTCTGTAGCATTTTTGCAAAGTAGAGTTGAAATGTTAGCATTGTGTTTGTAGATCTGAGTTTGATACTTCAGGGGAAGAATAAAGTGTGATCTTTAAAAGAATCTCAGAGTCTTGCAGATTTTCTCATCTTCTAAACCAAGCTACCTCCTCTTCTATCATGTGACTTTTATCCACTTCCAGTAACTACTGGTTTTTGTTTTTTGTCTATTAAGGTTGCTCCTTGTTTTCTGCTTTTCTTCTTCCTTCCTTCTTTCCTTCCTTACTTTCTTTTTTGATAATAATATCTACACTTATTTATATCCTTATCTACATATCTGTATCTCCATCCATCCATGTTCTTTCTCTCAGTTGCTTTCTACTTTCTCACCATTAGAAATGTATGTTTTCTCCCTGGATCAACTATTCTTCAAAGGTTCATGGGAGGGAGGAGAGAGTCTTTGATTAACTGTTTACTGCACAATATACAAGAATTGTCTTCATTACTGTCCTGTTGACATTTGTCTTGTTCCCTCAAATATCCATTTTCCCTGTGATTTTTTGCTTAGCTCACCTCCTCTGCCTGTCAGAAAAGGAAAAAACTCCTGAGACCCAGTTCAGTGTGATTCCTGTGGCTGCCAGTGTGGAATACAATATTTACAATATTTATGTCTCACCTTCAAAGGCAGGTGTCTCTGGTGCCAATGCAGCTCATTTCCTCAGCCCACCTCTGACTTCAGCAAAGCTGCGATGAATAGTTCTGTGTGAGCCCAGATTCGTCTACACACCCTGATAGTGACCCATTTCAAGCATGCTGCATATGTCTTCCCTGTCTGCTTCAAGGCTTTATCTGACACACGGGGAGCCGAACTGGCACTTAGGCAAGTGCCACCCAGAAACATAAGAGATTTAATGACCCTAGGGGAAATCTTCAAACAAGGCAGGATGGTAATTAGTGGGAAAATGCAACCCTTCTTTCAAGCAGAAGCATATCTCCTTTATGCTTTTCAGGAGGTCCTGGTAGAACTGAGCTCACATCATGCACAGCTTGGCTACTACACCCTTAGGTTGGTTTGCTTTCTTATCTCTCTCACTCTGCTTCCCTCACTCATTCTTCTTGAAATCACCTCCTAAATCAAGTGTTCAAACCTAACTTCTTCTCTCAAGCTCTGTTTTTAGGGCACCTAAGCAGAGTTGCAAGAGGAGAAAGCAGATTCTTAGATGACCTTTCACAAGAGGCATCACTCACCAGACAGCAACAAACCTCTCATTAATTTGGGGCAAATGGAATTGTGGTAACTCTTAGCATGCTCTAACATCAGCATCACTAATGAATGGTCTTACCTGGTGTGGCTTGGGAGGAGGTACATGTAGGAGAAGAAGCACTAGGGTATATGGCCCATCTAACCCTTGAGGGATATGGGAGTAGTGATAATTAGATTATTATTAGGTTTGCTGGTTTTCATTGACTGTCTTAGGACCTTGAAGAAAAAGAATAGTATTCTTTAGCCAACCAATTATCAGCCTAGGGTTGTGGTTCTCAAACTGCTTGTTACCAAGAGTTCTTGGTTCAGTAGGTCTGGGGTGAGGCCCAAGAATTGGCATTTCTAACAAGGTCCCAGGTGATGATGATGTTGCAGGTCCAGGGGCACACTTTGAGAATGCTAACTTAGGGAATGTTACAAAAGCAAATAGGTTTCATGGAAGCTTCAAAGGAAATTCCTATACACTATATAGAGAAGACTGTTGAAAATCAAACCCAGGACTTAGTTGTTAGGGCCACAACGCTGCAAGGGAGATAAAATAATCTCAATAGTCCTTTTATGCTAAAGCCAAGACACTTATGGTGAAGGATTCAGACAATGAGAACTGGGGTAGCGACTATCTATTCAGTTGCATCTTAACATGAACTTCCAGATTTCTCTGAACCTTCCAAACAGGTGAAATGAGTCTCCCACATCTTGCTAGAGGAGAGAAAACTCCACTTGCCTGGAGATAATGTAAAGATGACACAGTCCTTCCTCAAAATCTCTCATGGCCCTTAATCAACACCTTGAGAGCCATGACTATGGTTCCTTCTATCAGAGGAAGTAGTAGCTTATTCTAAAATCTGTAGGACTTGACTAACATATACCATCAGGGACTCTTAGAGGAAAAACAATATAAAGCTGGATGTAGGAAGCTTATAGACATGGAGACACTTTTCCAAGATCTAGGAATTGAACTGCTGGAAAGGAACTCGTGATCCAGTATAACAGCACAGGGACGTCCATATACACATATATGCCATATCTTTTTTATCCATTAATCTCTGGATGCACACTGGGTTGCTTCTATAATTTGTATAATTTGACTATTGTAAATAACACTGCAATAAACGTAGAGGTTCATATTTCTTTTCAAGTATGTGTTTTTGTTTTCTCTGGGTAAATACCCAATAGTGGAAATACTGAATCCTATCATAATTCTATTTTTAACTTTTTGAAGCACTTCCATACTGTTTTCCATAATAGCTGCACCATTCTACACTCCCACCACAAATGCATGAGTATTCCTCTTTCTCCAATCCTCACCAACACTTGTAATTTCCTATCTTTTTTACTTTAGCCATTCTAGCAATGTAAGGTGATATCTCACTGTGGTTTTTATTTGAATTTCTCTGATGATTAGTAATGTTGAGCACCTTTTCACGTGTCTGATGGCCATCTGTATGTCTTTTTTTTGAAAAATGTCTATTCAGTTTCTCTGCCCACTTTTTAATCAGATTACTTTTTTTCTGTTGACTTGTATAAATTCTTTATATATTTTAGATGTTAGGCTCTTATCAGATATATCATTTGCAAGTATCTTCTCCCATTCAGTAGGCTGCTTTTTTGTTTTGTTGATGGTGCTTTACTATACAAAAGTTTTGTATTTTGATGTAGTTCCAATAGTTTATTTCTGTTTTTATTTCCCAGCAGCACACCAGAGGCTGTTTTTCAAGTGGTGTATAATCCTCTGGTACAAATATCAGGGTTTTCCTAAAACCCTAAGGATTTTCTTTTGGTTTTCCCATAAACTTGGCATATCCTGATGCTATTTTTTTTCCCTAGGCAAAGAACTTTATTAATCTTGTTTCAAACTTTATTCCCAGGCTTCTTCAGCTTAATTAGCTGCAAAGAATGAATTGTGTATAAGCAAAAACTGAAAAGAGCTGCAGTGTCCAAGGGGCTTGGGCTTAAAAATATTAGAGATCTAGATTTTTATCAGATCCATGAACAAAATTTTAAAAAGCAGTCATAATATAAAATAGCAGCTCCCAGTAACTTCTTCAAGTTTTATCTTCTTCAGAAGTTGATTCAATTCAGTTTGCTTCATTCTTGGAAGCTTCATCAAAATTCTCCACAAGATCTGGAACTTCATCATCATCATCCTCTCTGGTAGCGAGTGGTGCTTTTCCATCCACAGATTGTTTGGGCAGAGCTTCAGCCAGTCTTCTTAAACTAGTCAGACTGTCTGCACCAAGTTGGTTTAAGATACTGGGTAGCATTTCTGTCTGCTGCTTTGTCTCAGCATGGCCTGTAATGGTGAAAGTGTTCGCTGCCAGTGATGCCTGAACTTTGGGGTTGTTAAAGTGGATCACTGTTCCTTGGTTTGTGAACATATTCACTTCTTCAATACCAGAGATATTGTTTATTCCTAACTTCTTTAAGGAGAACTGAAGTTTTTTATCATCTGCTGTAGCTGTTCTATGAACCACCTTCTTCTTTCGGCGAGCAGTTCCTTTCCCACCAATGCACACTTGTGCTTGCAGTTTGACGAGTTTCTCCTGGTTCATGATAGTTTTTTTCATCTTGTTGGAGCGGAAATGGGACTGAGTGGGGGTCTAGGGATGGCGCTCAGGGGGTCTCGGGCAGACCAGCTGAGATTAGGTGCACACACGCAGGGACGCAAGATGGCAGCTAGAGGGAGGCTGGAAGTGATCCTGATGCTATTTTTTTTTAATCAGCAGTTAAAACTCTGCTACCATAAGGCCTTACAAAAGTAAGGTTTCTGGTGAGTTACACTGTAGTCTAGACCTGTCTTAGAGCACATTCAAAGCTGGAGTCTTCTGAATCACCAGTACTTCGACTGGAGCAATATTTCACAGTGTCAAATATGCTTACTACAATACACAGAGAGACATGCCAGGCACTTGTCTTCATTTGTAGTGATAAGATATTCTTAAAGCAACAGTGTGTTATACTTTCTTTTTTGTTGTTGTTATTGTTTTTTAACATTGAGATATCACCTTACAGCAGTTAGAATGGCCAAAATTAACAAGACAATAAACAACATGTGTTGGAGAGGATGTGGAGAAAGGGGAACCCTCTTACACCATTATTGGGGATGCAAATTGGTGCAGCCACTTTGGAAAACAGTGTGGAGATTCCTTAAGAAATTAAAAATAGAGCTTCCCTATGACCCTGCAATTGCACTACTGGGTGTTTACCCCAAAGATACAGATTTAGTGAAAAGAAGGGCCATTTGTGCCCCAGTGTTCATAGCAGCAATGGCCACAGTCACCAGACTGTGGAAAGAACCAAGATGCCATTCAATGGACGAATGGATAAAGAAGATGTGGTCCATATATACTATGGTGTATTATGCCTCCATCATGAAGGATGAATTCCCAACTTTTGTATCAACATGGACAGGACTGGAAGATATTCTGCTGAGTGAAATAGGTCAAGCAGAGAGAGTCAATTACCACATGGTTTCACTTATTTGTGGAGCACAAGGAATAACACAGAGGACATGGGGGGATGGAGAGGAGAAGGGAGTTGGGGGAAACTGGAGGGGGAGATGAACCATGAAAGACTGTGGACTCTGAGGAACTAACTGAGGGTTTTGGAGGGGTGAGGGGTGGGAGGTTGGTGGAGCCTGGTGGTGGGTATTATGGAGGGCACATATTGCATGGAACACTGGGTGTGGTGCATAAACAATGAACTCTGGAACACTGAAAAGAAATTTTAAAAAACTAATGATGTACTATTTGTTGGTTAACTGACCATAATAATAATAAATAAATGGCCAGATTTGTAACCTGAAATTAAAGATATGAACATTAATTTTCACAGACCTGGAACAAACAATCCTAATATTTGTATGGAACCACACAAGCCTCTGAATAGCCAAAGCAATCTTGAGAAAGAAAACCAAAACTGGAGACATCATGATTCCACTCTTCAAGTTATATTACTAACTGTAGTAACATAGTACCGGTACCAATATAGACACATAGATCAATGGAATAGGATAGAAAGTCCAGAAATAAACCCACAAGTATGTAGCCAACTTTATCATAGAATGCAAGAATATGCAATGGGAAAATGACAGCCTCTTCAACAAGGTGTTGGCAAATCTGGAAAGTTACATGCAGAAGAATGACACTGGACCACTTTCTTACATCATACACAAAAAATAACCTCAAAATGGATTAAAGACCTAAATGTTAGAACTCAAACCATAAAAATCTCAAAAGAGAGCACAGGCAGTAATTTCTTGGATGTTAGCAATAACAACTTATTTGTGTATGTCTACTGAAGTAAGTAAACAAAAGCAAAAATAAACTATTGGGACATCATCAAAATAAAAGCTTCTGCACAGTGAAGAAAACAACCAAAAAAACTAAAAGACAGTCTACTGAGGGTAGAAGTTATTTGTAATTGACATATCTAAGAAAGGGTTAGTATCCAAAATATACAAATAACTAATATACCTTGGTGTGCTTGGGTGGCTCAGTTGGTTCTGTATCTGCCTTTGGCTCAGGTCATGATTCCAGGGTCCTGAGACTAAGCCTCACATTGGGATCCCTGCTCAGTGGGGAGCCTGCTTCTCTCTCTGCCTCTGCCTCCTCCTAGCTTGTGCTCTCTTGCTCTATCACTTGCTTGTTCAGTCTCTCTCTCAAACAAATAAAATCTTTTTTTTAAAAGAACTTAAGCAACTCAATTCCAAGAAAGCAAATAAACAAATAATTCAAATAAACAAATAAACAAATAATTCAAATAATTCAATTAAATTCAATTAAAAATGTGCAGAGGACATGAACAGACATTTCTCCAAAGAAGACATACACATGACCAACAGACATATGAAATGATAATCAATATCTCTCATTATCAAGGGAATGCAAATCAAAACCTCATCCCTATCAGAATAACTAAAATCAAAATCAAAATCAAAATCAAAAACACTTGAAGCAACAAGTATTGGCAAGGATGTGGAGAAAAAGGAATCCTCTTACACTGTTGGTAAGAATGTAAACTGGTACTGGTATTGAAAACAATATGGAGATTCCTCAAAATATTGAAAATAGAAGTGCCCTATGAGGGGCACCTGGGTGGCTCAGTTGGTTAGGTGTCTGCCTTCAGCTCAGGTCATGATCCTACAGTCCTGGGATCAAGTCCCACATCAGGCTCCCTGCTCAGCGGGGAGTCTGCTTCTCCCTCTCTTTCTGCTGCACCCCTAGCTTGTGTTTTCTCTCTCTCTCTCAAAAATAAAATCTTAAAAAAAAAGAAGTGCCCTATGATCCAGGAATTTTGTTACTGGATATTTATCCAAAGGATACAAAATCACTAATTTGAAGGGATATATGAATCTCTATGGTTATTGCAGCATTAATACCCACACTACCCAGCATAATACCCAAATTATGGGGACAATCTAAGTGCCCATCAATAAACGAATGGATAGAGAAGATGTGGTATACAAATATAATGGAATGCTATTCAACCATAAAAAAGGAAATCTTGCTATTTGCAATAATATGGGCAGATTTAGAGGGTATAATACTAAGAGAAGTAAACCAGAGAAAGACAAATGCCATGAGATTTCACTCGTATGTGAAATTTAATAAATAAAGCAAATGAACAAAAGAAAAAAATGAGACAAACCAAAAAACCAGACTTTTTTTTTTTAACATTATGGTCAGTTAGCCACTGTATAGTACACATCTGTTTTCGATGTAGTGTTCATTATTCATTAGTTATGTGTAACACCCGGTGCTCATCACAACACATGTCCTCCTTAATCTCTCTTACCTATACAGAACAAACTGATGGTTACCAGTGGGAAAATAGGTGAGGGGATGGGTGGAAATAGGTGAAGGGAACTAAAAGTACACTTATCTTGGTGAGCACTGAGTAACATAGGAAATTGTTGAATCACTATATTGAAAACCTGAAATGAATATAACACTGTCTGTTAACTATACTAGAATTAAAATTTTAAAAAAGAAAATCTTAGAATTTAAATAATGATTATATGTTATATGTATTATAATTTATAAAGATGCATTATACACAAAAGAAAAATAAGCAAAAATAAATATATTAAAATCCTAGCCAGTAATTTTCTGAGAGTATATCTAAGCTGGTGCTCAATTCAATTTCAGTTTTCTTTATCATATCCAAGTCTTAGGTGAGCACATATTAAGTTACAAATTGCACAAAATCAACTTATATTCAAAATCTAGTCTTATTATAATCCCACATCATTTCTACTAGCTCTGCCTTGATGGATTCATGGTAACCTTAAAAGTCAAAGTGATAATTTACATGTTGTGGGTTAGTTTGATATAGTTATTGAAGCTGAATATCACTAATAGGTACAGTCTAAACATATTCATATTCATCAGTGAAAAACAGGAATACTTTTTTCCATATACACTATAAGTAGACTCTCTGACCATGAACCCATTTAAAAGGAATTTGGGCTATAAGTTCATTTACCCTTTTGCTCTCCTGAGTAAACACCTCCACACTTTTTCCCAGTTTATGTTTATGTTTTATGATTATTATTTTTCCCCTGGCTTTAACATTTGTGAACCACCTGTGTGCATGTGTTATCCTGCCAGTGCAGTTGGGGATAGAGCTCATTATTCCCTCTCTGGACACAATGACCAATTAAGCTCAAGAGACTCTGGAATCCCTAGCGCTAAAATAGAGGACACAGCATGTAGGAACATTTAGCCCTTAAAGGGACACCCTCTCACCATGTCTTCGCTAACGTTGCTGGTACCGATAAAATCAACTTCTCCCTGTAAACTCCACTAGGAGCCTGGTGAGCAGAGCCAACATCAGCCAAACATGCTCCAGCAACTGAAGACATACCTATAAATGACTTTTATTTCATTGTAAGGACTTTTCTCATATTATATATCCATGATGTAGCCCAGGTTACATGTCAATGTCATTCCGATCTGTGGGCAAAAGGTCATTGAATAAGAATGCTACAAAGGTTGAGAACTCAAAGGGAATTGTGTATGTCAACCATGTCTCAGAAAGAGGGCACACAGAAAGGCACTGGCATCTCTCTGATATGTGAAAGAAAGGTGAGTAATGGATGAAGCAAGGAATTCCGTCCTCTGGTCGCCTCACCCACGTTCCTGCCTCTGGTGAAGTAATCAGTGTTTGGTTTGCGTCCTAGGGATCTTAAGGCAGATGTCAAATATTTTCAGTGATTCAAACCACCCTGGTTATCATTTCACCCTTTAGAATGCACATTTGACCATCATATCACCAAACATTAAAACCGTCAGTGGGATGTTTTTAAGCAAAACATGAAATGGTGGTATTTAAGGTTTCTTTTGATTAGTGCAGGATATATAAATAGGAGAGAGGTAAGACGACAGTGAAATGAACGTGTGCTTGTCAAGGGAGGAGTCCAGGTTTCTGATAATAGAAAAGAGGATTCAGAATGAGTAGATCCCACTGTCATACAAAATGTGGGGAGAGCAGAAGATGTGAAAAAAATAGAAGAAAATACAGATGCTGAGTAGAGTCATCTTATGGCCCACACCTTTCAGATAACCCAGTACCCCTACTAACCATTGATTTGACTTTCATTTACTGGAAACTATGGTCTCAGTATAATGGTAGAAGCAAAGAAAAAGTGACATATATATTTAATCACTTCACACTATAATATAAATTTACAATTAGTGTTGCCACCACCAACAGTAAATTTGGTCATATGTCTTCTGATGTGCATGCCAAGTGGAAATAATGTTCCATTATTATGTTAATTATTAATACTAATGATTGATATCCATGATACTCTCAATGATGAGTAGCTTACACTCACTCAATGCTTGCTGTCTCAGGCACTCATAACTTCAGATGTGTGCACTGCCTCATTTGAGCTTCACAGTAACTCTTATTATCAGTACAGAGATTTGTTCTAAATGTGGCAAACGGGTGTTCACCAGTGTGCTCAGGATCTTACACCTCAGAAATAAAATGTGGGCATGTGGTAGATCCAGGGGCTATTTTCCTAACAGCTAACTTTCAAGAGTGATTTTTTTCTACCATTACGAAATGAGTAGATAATGTGATATTTCCTTGTGATTTTCATCTGTGTTTCTTCAATGACAGAAAAGTCTTATATCTTTTCTAATTTTGCTTCATATTTTTTCTTCCAGAAGTTGTTTATTGATCGGATTTTTGGTCTTGTCCCATAATTATTATGTAATAATTCTCTTTTGAGGGGGGTGCCTGGGTAGCTCAGTAGTTAAGCATCTGCCTTCGGCTCAGGTCATGATCCCCGGGTCCTGGGATCAAGCCCCATCTTGGGCTCCCTGCTCAGCGGGAAGCCTGCTTCTCCCTCTCCCACTCCCCCTGCTTGTGTTCCCTTTCTCACTCTCTCTGTCAAATAAATAAATAAATAAATAAAATCTTTTAAAAAATTATTCTTGGATTTTATTTATTTTTTTTTGAGAGAGAGAGAGAGACAGAGAAAAAGTACCAGCATGTGGAGGGGCAAAGGGAGAGGGAGAAGCAGGTTACCTGTTGAGCAGGGAGCCCCATGCAGGGCTCGAACCCAGGACCCTGGGATCATGACCAGAGCTGAAGATAGGCACTTAACTGACTGAGCCACCCAGGTGCCCCATGTCATAATTCTTTGTTTTAAGATAGCAACCATTTTTTGCATAAACACTGCACGTTTGTGATCGGGCCCTTTTCTTTTATCTTTATGTATCATAATTTTTCCTGTGAAAATTTCAAATTTACATGTATGCCAACACCAGTCAAATCTCATTTCCTTTTGCACTTTTCAACTGAAGGTGTCTTGCTGTTATTTATCAAGGAATAGTATATATGTGTTGCTAGAAGGCTGAAATTGTACCCGCAGACAGCAGAAAGGTAAAAATGTTTTCTAAAATTTTTGTGCGGGACAAGAGTGTATGCACAAGCGGTGGGGAGGAGCAGAGGGAGAGAACCCTAAGCAGGCACATTATGGAGCTCAATCTCAGAACCCTGAGATCATCTGAGCCAAAATCAAGAGTCAGATGCTTGACTTCTCAAGCTGACTGAGCCACCCAGGTGCCCTGAAAGGGGTTAAAGTTCTTAGGGCTATCTCTCCTCACACTGGTGTCGGTGTGCAGCGGCCTGTTCTCCCTCTGGAAAAGCCACTCCGCCCCATGTAAGGTAGGTCTGTCTTTGTCCTGCTGCCCTCTTTCTTCAGTGCCCCACCCTTGGTCCAGCAGCACTCACTACTTTTGTGCTTGGAAATGCAAATGGTGTTAAGTCCTATTAATGATCTGCATTTAAAAACACAAAGTGGCTTGGAGAAACATCAATGAACTTGGGTCATACCATTAACTTACCTGATAACTTCCACAGACTGAGGAAGATTAACTTGATAATATGATTCTTGATGGCCTTTTTTCATGTATGAGCACTGCTGTGTGGTCTGTTGTCAATCTTGCTGTGCTCTCTGCATCCTGGAGGGAGATATGGTGTAGAAGAAAGAAAAGCCCTTAAGTCCTGGCCTCACCACTACTGAGTATGCAGATAGCTTATGGTCACTGCGTCACAGTAGCAATAAAATGTAGATGACATCTGTTTTTTAGTGTCTGTCCCATGTCAGTCATGCAGGGATTGGATGATCAAGTGTTGGGGATGAAGGGGTGCACTTATCCTGATGAGTACTGAGTAGTGTATGGAAGTGCTCAATCATTATATTGTACACCTGAAACTAATACTACACTGTATGTTAAACAATTGGAATTTAAATAAACATTTTTAAGAAGATATATAAAGATGTGGGCAGTTCTCACCTGTGGTTAACACAATAAATTATGTCAGTTGTAATTTTACTACCTTGAATCAAATCATCGGACATTTTGTACACACATAAGAAAGGGGAGAACTGAAATGTCTTTTACCACTTGCAGTTGTCTGTGCTCTCTGCATATAATTTATATACTTTATTATTTAAAACTGATGCTCTACCTCATAAATTAAATTGAACATAACTACTAAAAAACAGAAGAACTACTTTCTAACCTAAAAGAATCATACTGTATTTCACAGGAGTTCCATTTAATTGACTATAAATTATTTTTTTTCTTTAAGCTTTTTTATTTAAACATATAATGTAACCCCCCCACCCTCTCCCAACCCCTCTCCCCCCCACCCCCCTCAGTTTGTTTTATGACATTAAGAGTCTCTTTTGGTTTGTCTCCCTCCCGATCCCATCTTGTTTCATTTTTTCTTTTCCTACCACCTTAACCCCCACCCCCGTTGCATCTCCACTTCCTCATATCAGGGAGATCATGTGATAGTTGTCTTTCTCCGATTGACTTATTTCGCTAAGCATAATATGCTCTAGTTCCATCCATGTCATCGCAAATGGTAAGATTTCATTTCTTTTGATGGCTGCATAGTATTCCATTGTATATATATACCACCTCTTCTTTATCCATTCATCTGTTGATGGACATCTAGGTTCTTTCCATAACTTGGCATTGTGGACATTGCTGCTATAAATTATATTTGGTGTTTAATTATTCATTATAATAATCAAAATTGGTTCAGTTCCAATAAGAGTATTCAGTAAGTATGTATTGATTATTTTTCTATTTTCTATTTTTCTAGGAATGAAAAATAAGTGAGTCATCATGAACTGGGCTAACGAGAGCTCCTCAAGAGAGTTTATACTACTTGGCTTCTCAGACAATCCCTGGCTACAAATGCCTCTGTTTTTGCTCCTATTAATATCATACACAATCACCATCTTTGGCAATGTGTCCATAATGATGGTGTGCATTCTGGATCCCAAACTTCACACACCCATGTATTTCTTTCTCACTAATCTCTCCATCTTAGATCTGTGCTATACCACAAGCACAGTCCCTCACATGTTGATAAATATTTGTCGCAATAAAAAGACCATCAGCTATGGTGGCTGTGTGGCCCAGCTCATTATCTTCCTGGCCCTGGGTGCTACTGAGTGTCTCCTCCTGGCTGTCATGTCCTTTGACAGATATGTGGCAGTCTGCAGACCCCTGCACTACGTAGTCATTATGAATCATTGGTTCTGCTTAAGGGTGGTAGGCTTCTCATGGCTCACTGGCTTCAGTAACTCAGTGTTGCAGTCTTCCTTGACCCTTAATATGCCACGCTGTGGTCACAAAGAAGTGGATCACTTTTTCTGTGAGGTGCCTGCCCTTCTCAAGTTGTCGTGTGCTGACACGAAGCCTATTGAGGCTGAACTCTTTTTCTTTAGTGTATTAATTCTGCTAATTCCAGTGACATTGATCCTCATTTCCTATGGCTTCATAGCTCATGCAGTATTGAGAATCAAGTCAGCAGAAGGACGACGAAAAGCTTTTGGGACATGTGGGTCCCATATGGTAGTGGTGTCTCTATTTTTTGGAACAGGTATATACATGTACCTACAACCACCTTCATCCACCTCTAAGGACTGGGGAAAGATGGTTTCCCTCTTCTATGGAATCATCACACCCATGTTGAATCCCCTCATCTACAGCCTCAGAAATAAAGATATGAAGGAGGCCTTCAAGAGGGTGATGCCAAGAATCGTTTTCTACAAGAAATAAGTGCTCCTTTGTGATAAGAACCTTCTGAGCCTCTATCCTTGAAGATGGTAATAAGATTTGAACTGATTTTCCTATTTTTCAGGCTCTTATGACTTCACTGAATTCTATAGAAATGTCTTCCTCTTTTCAGAAAGCAATGCTGAGACCATAAGATACCTTATTTAAATTAAAAACTTTGCTTTCCAGAACGTCACTCAATGGACATTGTTCCTTGAGGACACTTGGGTAATTTACCTTCCTATTTACATGTTATTTGTTCTACCAGCAACCACTGTCTACCATCTTAGTTTGGGATGTCTGCATCTTCATAATTTTTCAAAGATTTATTTATTTATTTGACACACAGAGAGAGATCACAAGTGGCAGAGAGGCAGGCAGAGAGAGGGGGGGAAGCAGGCTCCCTGCTGAGCAGAGAGCCCCTTGCAGGACTTGATCCCAGGACCCTGAGATCATGACCTGCGCCGAAGGCAGAGGCATAACCCACTGAGCCACCCAGTTGCTCAAGCATCTTTATAATTTTTAAAACATATATTTATTTATGAATGAAAGAGTGAGAAAGAAAGAGAACACCAGCTTGGGAGAGGAGCAGAAGGAGAAGCAGACTCCCCAGTGAGTGGGGAGCCTGATGCAGGGTTGGATCCTGGGACTCCAGGATCATGACCTGAGCCAAAAGCAGATACTTAGCTGATTGAGCCATCCAGGTGCCCCCCTGTCACAGCTTTATCATTAAATAGCCCATGATCTCAAGGCAAAAAATTCCCGTCATCACCCAAGCCTTCAGTCACTTCACCCTCACACCCCTTGATATGCATCATGTTCTCCTTCCAGAGTTACTTGAAACATGTAGTATCTGCCTCTAATCTAGCAGGCTTAAACTAGTTAGGTGTGCACATCTCATACTAGAGACTTGAAATGTCAGCTAAGTTTCATTTCTTGCACTATGTTTAATTCATCATTTTATTCCCCATGGACAGCATTTCTCCTTTTTCTCCTTTTGGAAAATCCTTATTTGTCTCAAGTTCTGCCCCAAACATGCAGGGTCTCCTCTAAATTAGATAGCTGTAGACCAGAAGAAAAGTAGTCAACAGTTTCCCTACTGAAGAAATACTCCAGTTTCTGGAGGAAATGACCCTTAAACCCAGACACTTAAGTAATAATTTGCAGTTAGCAATGTAAGGATATAGATGAGGCAACATTCAGGCAACATAAAAAGGGTTACAAAACAAAGCTTTTCAGTATTTCATATTATATTTAACATTTTCATGTTAAATTACAAGGAGTTTAATATGATTACAATATAAAGTAAAAAACACACACAAAATGAGGCTGGAGATGTCAGCTGAGAAGTGTGGCTGTATCAAGTTAACAAAGCACAGTAATTTCAGCGTAGAAGGTGCCAACAACAGTGGAAAGTAACTAAAAAAATAAGTACAGAATATGGCTCTTATATAATTTCATGTGTTCACTAAATACAGCGTTTCAAATAAATGAGAAAAGGAATAACTTTAAAAATATGGTGCTTAAAAAGTTGCTTTTCTCAGGAAAATTAGTAAGAAATTTAAGGTGTGAAAACAATTATATGCCTCATACAGATGTCTTTTTAAAATTGTTTTCTCTTGTTGAGTATAAGATAAGCATTTCAAACCCAACACCTTCAAGCCAAGCACCTGCTCTTCCTTCTCAATACAAAATCCTCCTCTACCGCTCCCTATTTTAAAGAAGACAGTCACCTGTTGTTTATGTGTGCGCATCAGAAACAATGAACCATATCTTACACCATTACCTCCATAGCTTTGCATATCAAAACCATTACCAAGACAGAACAATCATTTCTCTTTGGTAACTTCCATCTCTCCATTGTTTCCTTCTTCACAATCCTAGAGCCATCATCCTTTAACTAGATCTGCTGAGTACCCAGTCTACCCAAATGCACTCCTCTCGATGCTCTGCAATATGCGTTAGAATATATAGTCACCAGCAGTGCAAGAAGGTTCCCTTTTCTCTATATCCTCACCAAGACCTGTTGTTTCTTGTGTTGTTGGTTTTAGCCATTCTCATAGGTGTGAGGAGATATCTCATTGTAGGTTCTTGCTTGTTTTTGTTTTTTGGTGTGGTATTTTTGTTTATTTGTTTTCAAGGTTTTATTTAAATTCAAGTTAGTTAACATATAGTGCGTTACTAGTGTCAGGGGTAGAATTTAGTGAATAATCAGTAGCATACAACATCCAGTGTTCATAACATCAAGTGACCTCCTTAATGTCTATCACCAAGTTACCCCATCTCCCTCACCCACTTCCCCTTCAGCAACCCTTAGTTTGTTTCCTATAGTTAAGAGTCTCCTATGGTTTGCCTCCTATTCTGGTTTTATCTTATTTATCCTTTCCTTCCCCTATGTCCATCTGTTTTGTTCCTTAAATTCCATATGTAGTGAGTATCATATGATACTTGTCTTTCTCTAACTTATTTCACTTAGCATAATACGCTCTGGTTCCGTCCACATCATTACAAATGGCAAGTTTTCAGAGTTTTGATGGCTGAGTAGTATTCTATTTTGTAAATATATACCACCTCTTCTTTTTTTTTAAATTTTGAAACCCTTATTTTTTATTATGTTATGTTAGTCATCATACAGTACTTCATTAGTGTTTGATGAAGTGTTCCATGATTCATGGTATGCATATAACACACAGAGCTCATTGTAATGCGTGTCCTCCTTTATACCCATCACCTGGTTAACCCTCCCCCCTCTGAAACCTTCTGTTTATCTGAAGTCCCTAGTCTCTCACGGTTTGTCGCCCCCTCTGATTTCCTCTCCTTCATTTTTCCCTTCCTTAATACCACCTCTTCTTTATCTATTCACCTATCAGTTGGCATCTGGGTTCTTTCCATATTTTGTCTGTTGTGTTACATTGCTGCTTTAAACTTTGGGTGTAAGGGCCCCTTTCAATCATTATGTTTGTATCCTTTGGATAAATGCTAAATAGTGCAATTGCTGGGTCATAGGCTAATGCCATTTTTATGTTTTTGAGGAATCTCCATACTGTTTACCAGAGTGGCTGTGTCAGCTTCCATTCCCACCAACAGTGAAAGAGGGCTCCCCTTTCTCTGCACCCTCACCAACATCTGTTGTTTTCTGACTTGTTAATTTTAGCCATTCTGACTGGTGTAAGTTGGTATCTTATTGTGGTTTTGATTTGTCTTTCCCTGATGCTGAGTGATGTGGAACATTTTTTCACATGTCTATTGGCCATTTGGATGTCTTCTTTGGAGAAATGTCTTTTTATGTCTTCTGCCCATTTCTTGACTGGATTTTTTATTTTTTGGGTGTTGAGTTTGAGAAGTTCTTTATAGATCTTTGGTACTAACCCTTTATCTGATATGTCATTTGCAAATATCTTCTCCCACTCCATAGGTTGCCTTTTAGTTTTGTTGATTGTTTCCTTGGCTGTGCAGAAGATTTTTATCTTGAAGTCCCAATAGTTCATTTTTGCTTTTGTTTCCCTTGCCTGTGTGATTTGTGTAGTAAGAAGTTGCTACAGCAAAGGTCATAGAGGTTGCTGACTGTGTTCTACTCTGGGATTTTGATGAATTCCTGTCTCACATTTAGTTCTTTCACCAACTTTGATTTTGTTTTTGTATATGATGTGAGAAAATGGTCCAGTTTCATTCTTTTGTATGTGGCTGTCCAGTTTTCCCAACATCATTTGTTGAAGAGAATGTCTTTTTTGCATTGGATCTTCCTTCCTGCTTTGTCAAAGATTAGTTGACCATATAGTTGAGGGTCCATTTCTGGGTTCTGTATTCTATGATCTATGTGTCTCTTTTTTGTGCCAATACCATATTATCTCATTATAGTTTTGATTTGCATTGCCTTGAAGAATGCAGAGGATATGGTACGTGTGTGTGTGTGTGTGTGTGTGTGTACATGTAATGGAATATTACTCAGCCATAAGAGAGAACAAGATCACAACAACAACAAGAAGGAGAATGGAATCACCTTTGCAACAACATGAATAGAGCTACAAAGTATCATTGCAAGTGAAATAAGTCAGTCACAGAAAGAGAAATACCATATGATTTCACTCACATGTGGAATTTTAGAAATAAAACAAATGAGCAAAGGGACATAGAAAGAGAGAGAGAGGTAAAACAAGAAACAGATGCTTAACCTTAGAGAACAAATTGGTGATGACCAGAGGGGAGGTGGGAGTGTGGGTGGGTTAAATAGGTGACGGGGAGTAGGGGTGCACTTGTTGTGAAGAGAACCAGATGTTGTACGGAAGTGCTGACTCATTATATTGCACACCTGAAACTAATATTACACTGTACATCAACTAACTAGAGTTTATTTTTTAGAACATAATTTTATTTTTTATTATGTTCAGTTAGCCAGCATACAGTTTTTGATGCTGTGTTCAACAGTTCATTAGTTGTGTGTAATACCAAGTGTGCATCACAACACATGCCCTCTGTACTGCCCATTGCTTGGTTACCCCACCCCCACCCTCACTCTTCTGTAACCCTCAGTTTGTTTCTCAAGGTCCTGACTCTTGTGGTTTGTCTCTCTCTCTCTGATTTCTTTCCATTCAGTTTTCCCTCCCTTCTTTGCTCTGGTCCTCTGCTCTATTCCTTATGTTCCATATATGAGTGAAACCATATGATAATTGTCTTTCTCTGACTTATTTCACTTAGCATAATGCCCTCCAGTTCCATCCACGTTGACATAAATGGTAAGTATTCATCCTTTCTGATGGCTGAGTAATATTCCATTCCATATATGCACCGCATCTTTATCCAATGATCTGTTGAAGGGTATCTCAGCTCCTCAGCTCCTGTCAGTTTGGCTACTGTGGACATTGTTGCTATGAACATTGGAGTGCATGTGGCCCCTCTTTTCACTACATCTGTATCTTTGGGGCAAATACCCAGTAGTGCAATTGCAGGGTCATGGGGTAGCTCTATTTTTATTTTATTTTTCAGTGTTCCAAGATCCATTGTTTATGCAGCACACCCAGTGCTCCATGCAATACCTGCCCTCCTTAATACCCACCACCAGGATCACCCATCCCCTACCCTTCTCCAATCCAAAACCCTCAGTTTGTTTCTCAGAGCCCACAGTGTCTCATGCTTCATCTCCTCTGCCAATTTACCCCAATTCACTTTTCCCCTTTCCTTGTCTTAATGTCCTCCATGTTATTTCTTATGCTCCACAAGTAAGCAAAACCATATGATAATTGACTTTCTCTGCTTGACTTATTTCATGCAGCATAATCTCCTCCAGTCCCATCCATGTTGATATCAAAGTTGGGTATTCATCCTTTCTATGGCTGTATAACATTCCATTGTATATATGGACCCTATCATCTTTATCCATTTGTCTGTTGAAGGGCATCTTGACTCTTTACACAGTCTGGCGACTGTGGCCATTGCTGCTATGAACATTGGGGTACAGATGGCCCATCTGTCCACTACATCTCTATTGTTGGGGTAAATACCCAGTAGTGCAATTGCAGGGTCATAGGAAAGTGCTATTTTTAATTTCTTAAGGACTATCCACACTGTTTTCCAAAGTGGCTGCACCAACTTGCATTCCCAACAGTGTAAGAGGGTTCCCCTTTCTCCACATCCTCTCCAACACTTGTTGTTTCCTGCCCTGTTAATTTTGGCCATTCTAACTGGTGTAAGGTTTTGATTTTAATTTCCCGGATGAAGTGTAGTTCTATTTTTCTTTCTTTTTAATTTTTATTTGTTTTTTAAAATTTCTTTTCAGTGTTCCAGAATTCATTGTTTATGTATCTCACCCACTATTCCATGCAATAAATGCGCTCCTTAATACTCACCACCAGGCTCCCCCAACCTCCTACCCCCGCCCCTCCAAAATCCTCAGATTGTTTTTAGATTCCATAGTCTCTCGTGGTTCATCTCCCCCTCCAATTTCCCCCAAACCCCTTCTTCTCTCCGTCTCCCCATATCTTCCGTGTTTTTTCTTATGCTCCACAAATAAGTGAAACCATATGATAACTGACTCTCTCTGCTTGACTTATTTTGTTCAGCATAATCTCTTCCAGTCCCATCCATGTTGATACAAAAGTTGGGTATTCATCCTTTCTGAGGGAGGCATAATACTCCATAGTGAATATGGACCACATCTTCTTTATCCATTCATTCATTGAAGGGCATCTTGGTTCTTTCCATAGTTTGGCAATTGTGACCATTGCTGCTATGAACATTGGGGTACAGATAGCCCTTCTTTTCACTACATCTGTATCTTTGGGGTAAATACACAGTAGTGCAATTGCAGGGTCATAGGGAAGTTCTATTTTTAATTTCTTAAGGAATCTCCACAGTTTTCCAAAGTGGCTGCACCAACTTGCATCACCAATAACAGTGTAAGAGGGTTCCCCTTTCTCCACATCCTCTCCAACACACGTTGTTTATTGTCTTGTTAATTTTGGCCATTCTAACTGGTGTAAGGTGATATCTCAATGTGGTTTTGATTTAAATTTCCCTGATGGCTACATCAGGGATGATGTATGAACATTTTTTCATATACCATTCATGATGATGAACATTTTTTCATGTGTCTGTTAGCCATTTGTTGTCTTCATTGGAGAAGTGTCTGTCTGTTCATGTCTTCTGCCCAAACTTTGACATGATTATCTTTTTTGTGTGTGTTGACTTTGAGTTCTCTATAGATCCTGGATATCAGCCCTTTGTATTGTCATTTGCAAATATCTTCTTCCATTCCGTGGGTTCCCTCTTTGTTTTGTCGACTGTTTTCTTTGCTGTGCAGAATCGATTGATCTTAAGTCCCAAAAATTCATTTTTGCTTTTGTTTCCTTTGCCTTTGGAGACATATCTTGAAAGTGTATCTTGAAAGAAGTTGCTGTGGCCGATGTCGAAGAGGTTACTGCCTATGTTTTCTTCTAGGATTCTGATGGATTCCTGCCTCACATTGAGGTCTTTTATCCATTTTGAGTTTATCTTTGTATATGGTGTAAGAGAATGGTCGAGTTTCATTCTTCTACACATAGCTGTTCAATTTTCACAGCACTGTTTATTGGAGAGACTGTCTTTTTTCCACTCTATATTTTTTCCTGCTTTGTCGAAGATTATATGACCATGGAGTTGAGAGTCTATATCTGGACTCTCTACTCTGTTCCACTGGTCTATGTGTCTGTTTTTTGTTTGTTTGTTTTTAATTTATTTATTTAATTTCTTTTCAGTATAACAGAATTCATTGTTTATGCACCACACCCAGTGCTCCATGCCATATGTGCCCTCCATAAAACCCACCACCTAGCTCCCCCAACTTCCCAGCTTTCGCCCCTTCAAAACCCTCAGAATGTTTTTCAGAGTCCATAGTCTCTCAGGTTCAACTCCCCTTCCAATTTCCCTCAACTCCCTTATGACAGTACCATGCTGTCTTGGTGATCACAGCTTTGTAGTAAAGCTTGAAATCAGGAAACGTGATGCCCCCAGTTTTGTCTTTTTCAACATTTCCTTAGCAATTCGGGGTCTCTTCTGATTCCATATAAATTTTAGGACTGTTTGCTCCAGCCCTTTGAAAAATGATGGTGCAATGTTGATTGGGATGTTGAAAGTATAGATTGCTCTAGGCAGTATAGACATTTTAACAATGTTTATTTTTCCAATCCATGAGCATAGAATGGTCTTCCATCTTTTTGTGTCTTCTTCAATTTCTTTCATGAGTGTTCTATGGTTTCTTGAGTACAGATCCTTTACCTCTTGGTTAGGTTTATTCCCAGATATCTTATGGTTCTTGGTGCTGTATTAAATGGAATCGATTCTCTAATTTCCCTTTCTGCGTTTTCATTATTAGTGTATAAGAAAGCAACTGATTTCTGTGCATTGATTTTGTATCCTGCCACATTTCTGAATTGCTGTATGAGTTCTAGTAGTTTGGGGGTGGAGTCTTTTGGGTTTCCCATATAAAGCATCATGTCATCTGCGAAGAGAGAGAGTTTGACTTCTTCATTGCCAATTTGGATACATTTTATTTCTCTTTGTTGTCTGATTGCTGTTGCTAGGACTTCTAATACTATGTTGAACAAGAGTGGTGAGAGTGGGCATCCTTGTTGTGTTCCTGACTTCAAAAGGAAGGCTGTCAGCTTTTCCTTATTGAGAACGATATTCACTGTGGGTTTTTCATAGATAGATTTTATGAACTTGAGGAATGTTCCCTCTATCCCTACACTTTGAAGCATTTTAATCAGGAACAGATGCTGGATTTTGTCAAATGCTTTTGCTACATCAATTGAGAGGACCATGTGGTTCTTCTCTCTTCTCTTATTGATTTGTTCTATCACATTGATTGATTTGTGAATGTTGAACCATCCTTGTAACCCAGGGATGAATCCCACCTAGTCATGGTGGATAATCTTTTTAATGTGCTGTTGGATTCTATTTGCTAAGATCTTGTTGAGAATCTTAGCATCCATATTCATCAGCGATATTGGTGTGAAATTCTCCTTTTTGGTGGGGTCTTTGCCTGGTTTGGGGATCAGGGTAATGCTGGCTTCATAAAAAGAGTCTGGAAGTTAATCATGTCAAAAATGGGCAGAAGACATGAACAGACACTTCTCCAATGAAGACATACAAATGGCTATCAAACACATGAAAAAAACATTCATCATCACTAGCCATCACGGAGATTCAAATTAAAACCACATTGAGATACCACTTACACCAGTTAGAATGGCCAAAATTAGCAAGACAGGAAACAACGTGTATTGGAGAGGATGTGGAGAAAGGGGAACCCTCTTACACTGTTGGTGGGAATGAAAGTCGGTGTGACCACTTTGGAAAACAGTGTGGAGAGTCCTTAAGAAATTAAAAATAGAGCTTCCCTATGACCCCGCAATAGCACTACTGGGTATTTACCCCAAAGATACAGATGTAGTGAAAAGAAGGGCCATCTGCACCCCAATGTTCATAGCAGCAATGGCCATAGTCACCAAACTGTGGAAAGAACCAAGATGCCCTTCAACGGACAAATGGATAAGGAAGATGTGGTCCATATACATTATGGAGTATTTATTATGCCTCCCTCAGAAAGGATGAACACCCAACTTTTGTATCAACATGGATGGGACTGGAAGAGATTATGCTGAGTGAAAGAAGACAAGCAGAGAGAGTCAATTATCATATGGTCTCACTTATTTGTGGAGCATAAGGAATAACATGGAGGACATGGGGAGATGGAGAGGAGAAGGGAGTTGGGGGAAATTGGAAGAGGAGACTCTGAAAAACATTCTGAGGGTTTTGAAGGGGCAGGGTGATTGGAGGTTGGGGGAGCCAGGTGATGGGTTTTATGGAGGGCATGTATTGCATGGAGCACTGGGTGTGGTGCATAAACAATGAATTCTAGAACACTGAAAAGATATTTAAAAAATAAATAAAAATTTAAAAAAATTAAATTAAATTTTAAAAAAGAGAAATATTGCCACCTGCAACAACATGGATGGAACTATAGGGTATTATGCTAAGCAAAATAAGTCAGTCAGAGAAAGACAAATACCATATAATTTCACTCATATGTGGAATTGAAGAAACACATTAACATAGAGGAAGGGAAGGAAAAATAAAATAAGATGAAAAGTGAGATAGAGGCAAGCCATAAGAGATGTGGAACTCTAGGAAACAAACTGAGGTTCACTGGAGTGGAGGTGAGTGGGAGATGGGATAACTGGGTGATGGGCATTAAGGAGGGCACATGATATAATAAACACTGGGTGTTGTATAAACTGATGAATCACTAAATTGTCCTCTGAAACTAATAAAGAAAAGAACAAATCTATCATTTCTATATTGCAATATGTTTCATTAAAACTAAATTTTATCTGTCATGGTTCAGTTATATTTTGAAGCATCTAGACAAGTGACTGACATATGTCAGCACTCAACAGTTATTTACTGATTGAATGAATGAATAAATAAATAAAATAACTTATATTAAGTGTTCTTGACATAATGATATAGTGCTTAAGCCAAATGAGGAAATGTTTAGTATAGTCAATGTTAGGTCAGGTAAAAAGTACATACTGTTCTAGACTATTGTGGGAGAAATATTTGAAGACAAGAGGCTTTAGGTTCCTTAGAAAGCATAGTGGAACGTCACCACCACATTTTTCTCTGTGTAGAACTAGGAATATTCTGCTTTTCTATAGCAGGTTTCAAGAAACAATAGCCTGAGGAAAACATAAATAAAAGAAAAGTCTATCTTGACACCAAAAGCAAATGTCTTAAATTTTCCCTGAGATCCAAGGAAGTTTTCCATTAAATTGTTGAAGTAAATGAGTTTTTTAGGATTCTTTTAGTCCCGAGTCCATTTCTCACAACAAGGAAAATGCCAAAATTTCTCTCTCCACTTTATTGTGGAAAGAAGTAAGTTAGAAGGTAGTATTCTCATCAGAGACTTTCTACAGTGTTTCTTGCTAAGAAATGTCCCCTGAGGTTCATTATCTGTATGAAGAAAATGCCCCACAGCTTTATATAAAGAGAGAAAACACATCTTAAGAAATATGATTTTAGAGAAAAATTGGTATCCACATATAAATATATTTGTGATCCTTCAAATAAAATAAATGAATAATATTAAGGAACTAAAATATGATGAAGTGAAGCCACTGAATACAGAGAGAATATTCAATCCTTATCTCTAATACTTAATAGTTGGAAAAAAAAGATCAATGTCAATTTTGCAAAAACAGGGAGTATGACCATTGAATACCTGCAATGATTTAAGGTGGGTGTTGTATGTCTATTAAGCTTCATTAATTTTATCTTTTTGTAACTCTATATGTGTTGTCACCTCTCTGCAGTTTTATACTAAAATAAATGTGGAAATAAATTGACACCTTTAATAATGCAACATCATTATAACTTATAACATTAAAACATGTTTCCTTTAATGAAAAATAATGTAGGGACACTGTTTGCATTAGTGGGTTTTTCTGTGAATTAAAATATATGTATCCTAGCATAAAAAGTTTAACTCATGAACACCGGGTTCAAGCTACATGATAGGAATGATTTGGGAAATGAAAGGGAAGAAAATGTAATCCTTAAGAGGCTTCTGACAAAAGTAAGTGCACTGTGAATATTTAGATGCAACTGAAACAAGGAATAATGAACTGATATGGACTCTTAATCACCACTGGGCACTACACTTCATAAAAGTAATCACCCACACATTAAGTATTTCACTTAACGAAGCATAGTCACACGTATTGGATTAATTAATCCTCACAAAACACAGCTGTTAAGTAAGTAATGCAGAAAAGGTTTATGTGTTAATTATCAGCAGTTGACTGGATCCAGGTTCTCTGATTTCATATCCTCTTTTCTACTACAAGTGTTTTTAAACTTCCTTCCACTTCTAACAACAAAATATACATTTTACATCATAACTTAAGTGACACATGTACACATACACTCACAGGTGCAATGGGAGCAAGCAGCAAATCCATAAAGAACCATAGAGCTGTCAAGTTTGTGATAGATTACAACTCCTGATGTGACAAGCACTAGCACATATCATATCATTTTTTAAACACTGATGTCTTGAAAGTCTCATATCACCAAGATTTAGCATTTGATTTGTTCCTCAAGTACTGAACACATGGCAAGGAATCATTTCCTTTCAGCTGATGTTTTCCATTATGACAAAAGGTTTACAAAAGTCACTACAAAAGTCACTTTAGGATTTGAGGCATAGAACCAAAGAACAGCACTATGTCTTGTTTCTATGCATTCAGACTGATCTGGCTGGAGCTCATAAAGTCCTGAACTTACCTAAACCAACTCATGAATTCAAGCAGAGTGGCCCAGGGCCAGCAGATGATGGATGAAAGAAATGAAGCCATGTGGTAAGTCAGCATGGGTGGTTCCTGGAAAACACTCCTTTGTTTTATGCTATTCTCTGACACAAGAGCAATTCTGACTTTCCCCCTTCCCTAATCATTTTTCTATAAACATTTGTTCTATTGTATCTCTTAGGCAAACTATAGAGATTTGTTGGCCTTTATTTTAGATGTGCTTCAAAATAATCATGTTTGACATTTAGACTCCTACTTTTTCATGAGTATAAGTATTAGATCACTTCACTGGAGTGACACCACAGAGAAACTCCCTGCATAATTTACTGCACTTAAATAAATAAATGGACAATCAGGAAACTCCAATACTGAAGTAAAAGTCCTCACTTTGACTTGAATCCACCAACAAGAGGAATGATGGTCATGAGTCTGGGCAATACAAGTACTCCAAAGGTCTTCATCCTCTTGGGTTTCTCTGATCATCCCTGGTTGGAAATGCCACTCTTCATAATGGTGTTTGTGGCTTACATCTGCACACTGGTTGGAAACATCTCGATTATTGTGGTGTCCAAGGTAGACCTTCATCTTGACAGCCCTATGTACTTTTTCCTTTCCAACCTCTCCTTTCTGGACCTGTGTTTTACCACAACCACCATCCCTCAACTGCTGTGGAATCTCTGGGGACCAGATAAGTCCATCAGTTATGGAGGCTGTGTGGCCCAGTTCTATATGTTTCACTTCCTGGGGGCTACAGAATGCATCCTCTTGGCAGTCATGTCCGTGGATCGGTACGTGGCCATCTGCAAGCCCTTGAGGTATCAGGCTATCATGGATCGGTGATTCTGTGTCTCCCTAGTGGCTGTGGCATGGATAAGTGGTTTGGTTAACTCCTTGCTTCAGTCGTCCCTCACTATCCAGCTGCCACTTTGTGGTAACAACAAGGTGGATGACTTCCTGTGTGAGATTCCAGTGATGATTAAGATGTCCTGTGTCGACATCACTTTCAATGTAACTATGCTCTCTCTTGTAGGGACGTTCTTTACCCTGGTTCCCTTGTCTCTTATCCTTCTCTCCTATGGGTTCATTGTAGCTACAGTGCTCAGAATTCGGTCATCAACAGGAAAGAAGAAGGCCTTCAACACCTGTGGCTCTCATGTTATTGTGGTCTCTCTCTTCTATGGGCCAGTAATATGCATGTATGTGCAACCTTCTGGTACTGAATCCCAGGACAAGGACAAACTCATGGCCCTGTTCTACAGTCTGCTGACTCCTCTGCTTAACCCTTTTATCTATACTTTGAGGAACAAGGACATGAAAGGGGCAATAAGGAGGCTTCTCCTCCCATTGAACCATCAGAGAAGAGAATAAAACACAGCTATTTTATACTCCATGCTCTCCATGTAAGTCTCCAATGAGCCCTTGCTCTCTATATATCTCTGGATGTAACCCTCTTCCATGGTTAGCTTCCTTCAGTCATTATCTGATCTACACATACATTTATTCACCAAGTGCTATGATTTATTGGCCCTCATTTTGCAATGTGAACCTTAATCCCCACTTGTATGTTACATGAGAGTGAATCCCTGTCATTAAGTCCTCTAAGTCCTTTGAGAGATTCTGCTATAGGAATCTGAAAAGTAGCTTTCTGGCTGACTCATTCATCACCAGTCAAACAAAAGGAACCCTCTCATTTTATGTATAATTTTATAAAAATAACACAAGTATCATGTCATCTGTGAAGAAGGAGAGCTTGAATACTTAGAGATGTAAGATTAAGATGTAAGATTATACACTTTTGCATCTCTACGGGGGCAGAATACATCAGTGGAGAGGTAAAGCAGAGTAGGAGTGCTCAGATTGATATCAGAGATAAATAGAGGGGGGAGGGAGCCATCAGAAGTGACCCATTGGAAAGTAATACCCCAATACAAAAGTACCCTGCCACTGGAAACCAGCATTAACTTGGAGTCTGGTTAAAGCACTCAAAAAGAGCAAAAGATTTTAAGGGGCAACTGGTGGAATTGGGGGTCATGGGCATGGGCCTAAGCCCACAGTCCCAGGATGATCACCACAGGCAGTCACCTATGTCAGAGAGAGTCCAGCAGGACTGAAGCTGGTGGTCCATGGGCCCGCAGCTTTCCACTGCTTGCACCCCTGCCACACCTAAGAGAGCCTGGTGTAGGCACCAGATGAAGGACCACAGCCTTCTCTAACTGGCCACTTGGGTCTGACCACACCCAGCGTGGGCCTGGACCCCAGAGGGCAGTCCCAGCAAAGGAAGCTACCAGAAGCAGGCTCCCTGGACCAATATCATTTGTGGTTTTAGTGGCACAGGGATACAGACAAGCGGGGGCCTTAGGTGACCACTGGGACAGGGGCTGGGGTTGCGCACTGCCTGTGGGAGGTTGCCCTGTTCAGTGAAGTTTGCAGAGGGGGAGTCTGTGTGTTTTGGATCAGCCAGAGGGGAACAGTCTGAGGCTTCTCTCTGAGGCAGATGTTTGGGTGCAGACAGATTCTTTCCTTGCTCTGACTCTCTGAAAAGCTGCAAAAAGACACCAAGGAATAAAAACCTCCAGAGAACAAAAGCCTGAAAAACTGGTTTCCATAGGGCCCAGTCCCTTGATAGTGGGCAGGGGGACTCAACCCAAGCAAGACTGACAGGAGAACAATGCAGCAGGCCCCTCTCCCAGAAGACAAGCCAAAAGAACAAGAGGACAATCTCCACAGGGTCCCCATAAAACTGTAAAACCCCAACATCAGGGGAAAACAATATATTAAGCTTCTGGGCGCCTGGATTGTGTTTGATATTTTCAGCTATACATCCCCTCAACCAACTCTCACTAAACTGACTAGGAGGAGGCACACCCAACAGAGGAAAAATTCAGAGACTGTGCCTTTCCATCAGAACTATTGGATATGGACATAAACAGTATGTCAGAAAGAGAATTCAGGGTAACAATTATCCAGACAATGTCTAGGTTGGAAAAAACCCTTAGTGACAACATAGAATTTCTAAGGGTGGAAGTGAGAGCTGACCTGACAAAAGTTAAAAATGCTGTCAATGAGATACAATCTATTCTAACCAACTGAGCCACCCAGGCGTCCCGAGATACAATCTATTCTAAATACTCTAACATCTAGGGCATCCAAGGCAGAAGATTGAATTAATGACCTAGAAGAAAAACTGATAGAAAAGAAAGATCAGGAGAGGCCTGGAACAAACAGCTTAGAAGCCATGAAAACAGAATTAGGAAAATATAGGACACCATGAAACATTCCAACATCAGAATTCTTGGGATGCCTGAGTGGGCAGAGAAAGAGAGAAGACTAGAAGACATAGTTGAAGAAATTCTGAATGAATATTGGTGTGGTGCATTTACATTGAATTCTGGAACACTGAAAATAAATAAATAAAAATAAATAAATAATTTAAAAAAGAAAGAAAATTTCCCCAATCTGGGGAATGGAACAAGTGTTCATGTCCTAGAAGCAAAAAGAACACCCTCCAAGATCAACAAATTTAGAAAAACCTCCAGATGCTTAATTGTGAAATTCATGAATCATGGTCTTAGATAAGAGGTTTTAAGGGCAACTAGGGGGAAGATTCTTTACCTACAGAGGAAGTCCATCAGAATAAGGTCAGACTTGTCCACAGAAACCTGGAAAGCCAGAAAGGGCTGGCAAGACATATTTGGGGCACTAAATGATAAGAACATGCAGCCAACAATACTTTATCCAGCAAGGCTGACATTCAAAATGGATGGAGAGACAAAAAGGGTATTTGACCACCAATCCAGCACTACAAGAAATATTAAGGGGGGTTCTATAAAAGAGGAAAAAAACCAAGAATATCATTGAACCAGAAACTTATGGAGACAATCTATAGAAACAAAGACTTCACAAGTAACACGATGTCAATAAAAACGTATCTCTCAATAACCACTCTCAACATGAATGGCCTAAATGCTCCCATAAAACGACACAGATTTGTAGATTGGATAAAATGACAGGGCCCATCCATATGCTATCTACAAGAGACATATTTGGAACCTAAAGATACATCCAGACTGAAAGTGAAGGGATGGAGAAGCATCTTTCATGCCAACGGGCCTCAAAAGAAAGCTGGGGTAACAATTCACATATAAGATAAATTATATTTTAAACTAAAGGCTGTAGTCAGAGATATAGAAGAACACTACATCATTCCTAAAGGGTCTATCCACCAAAAAGAACTAACAATTGTAAATATTTATGCCTCCAATATGGGAGCAGCCAACTACATAAGCCAACTGTTAATCAAATTAAAGAGTTATATTGCTATGGATACCTTAAGAGCAGGTGATCTTAACATGCCACTCCCAGTAACGGA
Source organism: Taxidea taxus jeffersonii (assembly GCA_003697995.1). NCBI lineage: Eukaryota > Metazoa > Chordata > Mammalia > Carnivora > Mustelidae > Taxidea > Taxidea taxus. Next base: position 54,315 of record ML096605.1, read on the forward strand.
CAGATCATCCAAGCAGAAAATCAATAAAGAAACCAGAGCTTTGAATGACACATTGGACCAGATGGACTTCATAGATATATACAGAACATTCCACCCTAAAACAACAGAATACTCATTCTTCTCGAGCGCACATGCAACCTTCTCCAGAATAGACTACATACTGGGTCACAATCAGGGCTCCACTGATACCAAAAGATTAAGAGTATTCCCTGCATATTTTCAGACCACAGTGCTTTGAAACTGGACCTCAACCACAAGAAAAAGTTTGGAAGGAATTCAAACACTTGGAAGCTAAAGCACCCTGTTCAAGAATGTTTGGATCAACCAAGAAATCAAAGAAGAATTTAAACAATTCATGGAAACCAATGAGAATGAAGACACTTCTGTCCAAAACCTATGGGATACAGCATAGGTGGTCCTAGGGGGGGAATAGATAGCCATCCAAGCCTCCCTCAAAAACAGAAAAATCCAGAACACACTAGCTCTCTTAACACCTTAAAGAACTGGAAAATCAATAACAAATTAAGCCAATCCCATGCACAAGAAGGGAAATAATCAAGATTAGAGCAGAGATCAATGAGATAGAAACTAGAGATACAGTAGGACACATCAACAAAACTAGAAGCTAGTTCTTTGAAAGAATCAATATGATCAATAAACCACTGGCCAAACTAATACAAAAGGAGAGAGATTAATTAATTAATATAATAATGAATGAAAAGGGAGAGAACATGCTAACATCAAGGAAATAGAAACAGTCATCAGAAATTATTATCAACAGTTGTATGCCAATAAGTTAAGCAACCTAGATGAAATGGATGCATTCCTGGAAACCTATAAACTTCCAAGACTGAAACAGGAAGAAACTGACAACTTAAATAGACCAATATCTAGTAATGAGATTGAAGCAGTGATCAAAAACCTCCCAAAAAAAACCAAGAGCTGAGGACCTGACAGATTCCCTGGAAAATTCCAACAAATTCAAAGGAGAAATAATATCTATTTTCTTGAAGCTGTGTCAAAAAATTAGAAATGGAAGGAAAACTTTTAGGCTCTGTCTATGAAGCAGCATTACCCTGATTCCCAAACCAGGCAAATACCCCACCAAAAAGGGGAATTTCAGACCAATATCCCTGAGGAGTATGGATGCTAAGATTCTCAACAAGATCCTAGCTAATAGGATCCAACAGTACATTGAAGATTATCCACCATGACCAGGTAGATTTTCCCCTGGGATGCATGGATGGTTTAACATTCACAAATCAGTCAGTGTGATATAACAAATAAATAAGAGAAGATAGAAGAACCACATGGTCCTCTCTATTGATGCAGCAAAAGCATTCGACAAAAAACAGCATCCGTTCTTGATTAAAACACTTCAAAGTATAGGTATAGAGGGAACATTCCTCAACTTCATAAAATCTATCTATGAAAAACTGACAGTGAATATCATCCTCAGTGGGGAAAGCTGACAGCCCTCCCTTTGAGATCAGGAACATGACAAGGATGCCCATTCTCGCCACTCTTGTTTAACATGGTACTAGAAGTCCTAGCAACAGCAATCAGACAACAAAAAGAAATAAAAGGTATTCAAACTGGCAAAGAAGGAGGCAAATTCTCTCTCTTCGCGGAAGACACAATACTTTATATGGAAAATCCAAATGACTACACACACAAACTACTAGAACTCATACAGCAATTCAGAAATGTGGCAGGATACAAAATCAATGCACAGAAATCAGTTGCTTTCTTATACACTAACAATGAAAGTATAGAAAGGGAAATTAGAGAATTGATTCCATTTACTGTAGCACTGGGAACCACAAGATACCTTGGAATAGACCTGACCAAGGAGGTAAAGTATCTGTACTCAAGGAACTACAGAACATTCATGAAAGAAATTGAAGAAGACACAAGATAGAAGACCATTCCATGCTCATGGATCAAAAGAATAAACATTCTTAAAACGTCTACACTGCCCAGAATAATCCATACTTTCAAGGTCATCCCAATCAAAATTCCACCAGCGTTTTCCAAAGTGCTGAAACAAATAATCCTAAAATTTGTATGAAACCAGAAAAAAACCTCGAATCACTAAGGAAATGCTGAAAAAGAAAACAAAACTGGAGGCATCACGTTGCCTGATTTCAAGATTTACTACAAAGCTGTGATCACCAAGACAGCATGGTACTGTCACAAAAACAGACACATAGACCAGTGGAACAGAGTAGAGAGTCCAGATATGGACCCACAACTCTATGGTCAACTAATCTTCAACAAAGCAGGAAAAAAATATACAGTGGAAAAAAGAATCTCTTCAATAAATGGTGCTGGGAAAATTGGACAGCTGTGTGTAGAAGAATGAAACTCAACCATTCTCTTACACCATACACAAAGATAAACTCGAAATGGATAAAAGACCTCAACGTGAGATAGGAATCCATCAGAATCCTAGAGGAGAACCTAGGCAGTAACCTCTTCGACATCGGCCGCAACAGCTTCCTTCAAGACATGTCTCCAAAGGCAAAGGAAACAAAAGGGAAAATGAACTTTTGGGACTTCATCAAGATCAAAAGCTTCTGCACAGCAAAGGAAACAGTCAACAAAACAAAGAGGCAACCCACAGAATGGGAGAAGATATTTGCAAATGACACTACAAAGGGCAAGATCTATAAAGAACTCCTCAAACTCAACACTCAAAAAACAGATAATCATATCAAAAAAGGGTCAGAAGATATGAACAGACACTTCTCCAAAGAAGACATGCAAATGGCTAACAGACACAGGAAAAAATGTTAAACATCACTAGCCATCAAGGAGATTCAAATCAAAACCACATTGAGATACCACCTCACACCAGTTAGAATGGCCAAAATCAACACGACAGGAAATAACAAGTGTTGGAGAGGATGTGGAGAAAAGGGAAACCTCTTACCTTGTTGGTGGGAATGCAAGTTGGTGCAGCCACTTTGGAAAACGGTGAGAGATTCCTTAAGAAATTAAAAATAGAGGTACCACATGAATCTGCGGTTGCACTACTGGGTATTTACCCCAAAGATCCAGATATAGTGAAAAGAAGGGCCATCTGTACCCCAATATTCATAGCAGCAATGGCCACAGTCCCCAAATGGTGGAAAGAGCCAAGATGCCCTTCAACAGACAAATGGATAAAGAAGATATGGTCCATATATACAATGGAATATTATGCCTCCATCAGAAAGGATGAATACCCAACTTTGGTGTCATCATGGATGGGACTGGAAGAGATTATGCTGGATGAAATAAGTCAAGCAGAGAGAGTTAATTATCATATGGTTTCACTTACTTGTGAAGCATAAGGAATAACATGGAGGACATTAGATGGAGGAAAGGAAAAGTGAATTATGGGGAATCGGAGGGGGAGATGAAGCATGAGACCTGAGGACTCTGAGAAACAAACTGAGGGTCTTGGAGAAGAGGGGGTTGGGGAGTTGGTGAGCCTGGTGGTGGGCATTAAGGAGGGCATGTATTGCATGGAGCACTGGGTGTGGTGCATAAGCAATGAATATTGGAACACTGAAAAAATAAAAATTAAATTTAAGTAATGAAACAAATTAAATAAAAATAAATAAATTAATTAAAAATGATGCAAGTAATATGGACTATAGTTTACCTTCTTGGTATTATAGATATGATATTATAGGTATGATTACCTAATCAACTTTTTTAGTTTTATTTTTTATTGAAGCATAGTTGATATGCAAGGTTACATACATAGGTTTACAAAATAGTGATTTAACAATCATATACCTTATGAAATGCTCACCAAGTTAAGTGTAGTCACCATCTCTCAGCAACAACATTATGACAGTATTATTGACAATATTCTCTATTCTGTATTTTTCATTATTGTGACTTAATTATTTTATAACTCGAACTTTCTACCTCTTAATTTCCTTCACCTAGTTTGTCCACCTCTCTATACCTACCCCGCAGGCAACTACCAGTTTGTTCTCTGTATTTATGAGTCTATTTCTGTTTTTGTCATTATTGTTTTTGGTATGTTCACTAAAATTGTCTTTAAGATTCTACATAATAAGGTAAGTTGTATGGTGTTTGTCTTTTTCTGCCTCATTTACTTCACTTAACAAAAACCATCTAATTCCATCCATGTTGTTTGGAATGGAGAGATCTCAATCCTTTTTATGTCTGAGTAATGTCCCATTGTATTTGCATACCATTTCTTCTTACCCACTGATTTTTTGAGAGACACTTGGGGTGCTTCCAAATCTTGGCTATTGTAAATAATGCTGAAATAAACATAGAGATACTATGTCTTTTTGAATTAGTGTTTTTTGGGGGGGTAAATACTCAGAAGTGGCATTACTGGGTTGTATGGTATTTCTACTTTTAATTTGTAAAGGAATCTCCATACTATTGTCCAGCCTGCTTACACCAATTTATATTGCCACCAACACTGCTTTTATCAATTACCAGCAAGACAAGATGGGATAATATCTCATATCCTTTAACTGACTCTCTTAACAAAACATTCACTGTCTCATCCTTTATAAATAATATAATTCAAATGTAATATCTGACTCTTACTTTCCTGCCTGTCTCCATGGGATTTCTTCCTTTTGAGGTATTTGACTGAAGTTACTACTTCTAGGTTTCCAAAGAGTAACACCGAGAATTTGAATCCTGAGAGGCTTCTGTATAGCCTCCTAGTGTTACAAGTCACCTAGCCTTCACTAAGAGAAAATTACCCAGCCTGAGAATATTAGATGTATTTGGCAACTACTCAAAGATGAACTAGTTTAATCATTTGGGAATCAGAGCATTAGATGGTAAGAAGAAAGAAAATGGGGAAAGTGGCAGATAACATGGGAGGGATGGAAAATAATTTGGTTATCACATCATCAATTCTTAGGTAGAAGTGATAAGAAAGGAAGATTTATGATGATGTGGGAGGGGGAGTTCTTTTGATTTCATCAGGAATATTAATTCATTATAAATCTGTCATTTTATCATATTTCTCTCTTCCCCCACACTTATAAAAAATCTCATCTTTAACTTTTATTTTAGGTTTTTGTGAAATTATTTTTCTAACACCTAAGTACATTTAATTAAGTTGTTCATACATCTGGCGCCACGGTGTGTTTCCACTATTCACTTCTAAATGGCAAGAACAAAACCCACTGACTCATATTGCATAATCCCCTAACACAGAAATACATTGATTGCAATCAATCATAATAAATTATTTCACTCTTTAATTTGTGCTCTATGCACTGAAATAGTTTTCTTTGTAGACTTGAATAGAAGGACACTACCATTCTGCTGTTGTTGGAGACAAGGAAATACACTCTTTTGGAGGCAGGATGATTCTCTGTCATGGTCATGTGTCTGTTCAAAAAAAAGTCTTCTGATTTCACTTTTGGGCCTCTTTCATAGTACTGATGATTTGAAACTTTACATTCCTATGGATGACCACTTCTCATTCCAAAACAAACAAACAAAAACCATGAAGTCTTTTTATCTCACTTGCTACCTGAGGAATCTGCACAATAGGAGCCAACGGATAGGCCCTGAATAAATATATTTAGATGAATGAGTGGATGAAATGTATTACCTACATCCTCATTACTCATGGTTAAAGCATACATCACAGGTTCATGTTAAGTATGCCATGTACTGATGTGCCAGGGTCGCGAGACCCCCGGATGAGACCACCACGGAGACACGGAGCTGAATGCAAGCGCAAGGTTTCTTTATTGAGAGCATGCCTGGGCACGGACCCCTGTCCAACACACTGACGCAGCGGGTGGAGGAAGTTGGGTGCCCAGTCCTCTTTGAGCATTGCTTATAAAGATAAAAACCACAAAAGTCACATGTATAGGTGACCTTTTACAGGACTGGTGTTGGTGTTGCTTAAACTGTGCTGTCTATCGGGGATTGGCTACTTTGTTTAGGGGATTTTTGCCAGCTGCTTACTCAACGGCTGCAGTTGCTGACCTGCACTTCTAATTAGTCACCAGGTTCAGGGGATTTCCAAACCGGTTCCTTGATGGATTACCAAATCCAGTTTCTTAGGGAATTGCATAAAATGGCTCCCTTTACCCAAGACGGTGTTACTTTGGCTCTTCAGTACTAAATAATTAACTTAACAAATGTGGTTAGTGGCCAATGCTTGAGGCAATGTTTCTCAAACTATCTTCTGGCACTATTCCAGTAGATCTTAACAGCAGTTTTAAAAACAGTAATCCATATTTAAACAAAATTGGGGAAAGCCATATATTATGCTTGGACTTTTGGAGTTTGGGAAGGAAAGTTAATATAGTAAATGTTCGATAGCTCCAAAGTACACTGTTAGCCATGTTTACTTTTCTTCTGATTTTATTGACTTCTTTTTGAGAGGAAATAACATAGCACAATTTGAGAATTAACTCATTGGAAAACTCTGAATCCCGGAATGGATCAGAGATCATAGAGCAGTTGAAGAAGGCAGAAAATCTCACAGCTGGGCTGTGTGAAAAAACAGCATTTTACAAAATGTTTGTGGGGTTTTGAAATAAAGCTACTCATTATGTTCCCATTATGCCTTCCAAGAGTATGATATCTCAATACTATTTATTCCTTTAGGATATAATGTTTGCAGTCAATTACTATGTTTGTAACTTCAAATCAGTATGCACTAGGCTAATCGTTTCCTCTTAATTATGGCATAAATATATTAGCAGATACCACATAGGACATGATAATTTAGTAATTGCACTGCAATTTAAACATTAAGATAAAGAACATGTTTCCTTTTTTAAGATTCTGTTTATTTATTTGACAGACAGAGATCACAAGTAGGCAGAGACACAGGCAGAGAGAGGGGGAAGCAGGCTCCCTCCTGAGCAGAGAGCCTGATGTGGGGCTCCATCCCAGGATGCTGGGATCATGACCTGAGCCAAAGGCAGAGGCTTTAACCCACTGAGCCACCCAGGCACCCCAAGAGTATGTTTCCTTTTTACTGAATATATTTTACCTTAAAATGAAACTCTTTAGTATATAGCTATCATAATCAATAAACAGATGGTGCACACTTTTAGATTAATTCTACAAAAATATTAATATTCATATCTAAATAAATTGTTTTCAGCAATCATATTAAAAGACATTTCTATGACAGATGTTTAAATGTATTTCCTTGTAACAGGCACATGTGATGTGACTAGTCTAACCTGCTGGAACTCTGCTGCCCAACATTGATACCCTTTGGAATCTTATCAAGCTTTTAAAAATCACAAACTGGGCTCCTGGGTGGCTCAGTGGGTTAAAGCCTCTGCCTTCAGCTCAGGTCATGATCCCAGCATCCTGGGATGGAGCCCCACATCAGGCTCTCTGCTCAGCATGAAGCCTGCTTCCTCCTCTCTCTGCCTGCCTCTCTGCCTACTTGTGCTCTCTGTCTGTCAAATTAATTAATTAATTAATTAAATACAATAAAAATAAAAATCACAAACTTAACTCCACTGCACACTTCCTGTATCAGAATCTTGAGAAAGCATGTCCAGAAAACTATTTTGAATCCTTTTTTCAGTAGATTTTTATGTGCACCCAGAGATAGAGAAGGCCATCACAGAGAAAACATTTGAGATAACTATTAGAGACAGAGGTAAGACAAGATCAAACTAATGGGAGTTGTGTAGCCCAAAACAAGAATAGGACATAATTCTTGCCCAGGTGTGAAGAGTTCTACAGACCCCAAGCTTATAGAAAGAGATATAAATCCATAAGCAGCAAAAATGAAAACCATAACTTTTAGAAAATTCAAAGGCAAATACAGTAAAACCAAGCTGACCATTTAGAAGAGGCTGTTTTCTCTGAAGTAAATGTTCTGTGAAAGTCAAGTATTTTAATCAGTAGTGAAATTCACACTTAAGTGCAACAAATTAAAAAAAAAGGTTTTCTAAAACTAAAATATACTACAAACAAACCCTGAGAAATTAATAGTTAATGTTAATAACTAAATTATCAGTCTGGGTAAGCCAATTAAGAAATACTTTAAACATACCTTTTTGTATTTTGGGAGTAAATACACAAGAGTAAAATTGCTGCATTGAAGGATAGTTCTGTTTTTAACTTTTTGAGGAACTTCCATACAATTTTCCACAGTGGCTTCCCAAATTTGCATTCACACCAGCACTGTAAGTGTTCCATTTTTTCCAAATCCTACCAACACTTGCTGTTCTTGTGGTTTTGATTTTAGCTATTCTCACAGATGTGAGGTGATATCTCATTGCTGATTCGATTTGCATTTCCCTGGTGATGAATGATGTTGAGCATCTTTTCATGTATCTGTTGGCCATCTGGATGTCTTCTTCTTCTTCTTTTGTCTTTTTTTTTTGTCAAGTTTTCAAAAATTTTTATTTATTTTTTTAAATTTCTTTTCAGTGAGGCAGAATTCATTGTTTATGCACCACCAAGTGCTCCATGCAATACGTGCCCTCCTTTATACCCACCACCAGGCTCACCCAACCTCCCACTCCCCTCCCCTCCAAAACCCTCAGTTAGTTCCTCAGAGTCCACAGTCTCTCATGGTTCTTCTCAACCTCTACTTTCCCCCAACTCCCTTCTCCTCTCCATCTCCCCATGTCCTCTTTATTCCTTATGCTCCACAAATAAGCTAAACCATATGATAATTGACGCTCTCTGTTTGACTTATTTCACTCAGCATAATCTCTTCCAATCCCATCCATGTTGATACAAAAGTTGGGTATTCATCCTTTCTGAGGGAGACATAATACTCCATAGAGTATATGGAGCATGTCTTCTTTATCCATTTGTCCGTTGAAGGGCATCTTGGTTCTTTCCACAGTTTGGCGACTATGGCCATTGCTGCTATGAACATTGGGGTACAGATGGCCCTTCTTTTCACTACATCTCTATCTTTGGGGTAAATACCCAGTAGTGCAATTGCAGGGTCATAGGGAAGCTCTATTTTTAATTTCTTAAGGAATCTCCACACTGTTTTCCAAAGTGGCTGCACCAACTTGCATTCCCACCAACAGTGTAAGAGGGTTCCCCTTTCTCCACATCCTCTCCAACACACGTTGTTTACTGTCACGTTGATTTTGGCCATTCTAACTGGTGTAAGGTGGTATCTCAATGTGGTTTTTTTTAATCTTACTTTTTTTATTTTACTTGATAGACAGAGATCACAAGTAGGCAGAGAAGCAGGCAGAGAGAGAGGAAGAAGCAGGCTCCTGGCTGAGCAGAGAGCCAGATGTGGGGCTCGATCCCAGGACCCTGAGATCATGACCTGAGCTGAAGGCAGAGGCTTAACCCACTGAGCCACCCAGGTGCCCCTCAATGTGGTTTTGATTTGAATCTCCCTGATAGCTAGTGATGATGAACATTTTTTCATGTGTCTGTTAGCCATTTGTATGTCTTCATCTGGATGTCTTTTTGGAGAAATATCCACTCATGTCTTCTGCCCATTTTTAAAAATTTTTATTTATTTTTTAAAATTTCTTTTTAGTGTCCCAGAGTTCATTGTTTATGCACCACACCCAGTGCTCCATACAATATGTGCCCTCCATAATACCCACCACCAGGCTCCACCAACCTCCCACCCCCCACCCCTCCAAAACCCTCAGTTAGTTCCACAGAGTCCACAGTCTTTCATGGTTCATCTCCCCCTCCAGTTTCCCCCAACTCCCTTCTCCTCTCCATCCGCCCATGTCCTCCATGTTATTCCTTATGCTCCACAAGTAAGTGAAACCATATGATAATTGACTCTCTCTGCTTGACTTATTTCACACAGCATAATCTCTTCCAGTCCTGTCCATGTTGATACATAAGTTGGGTATTCATCCTTTCAGATGGAGGCATAACACTCCATTATATATATGGACCATATCTTCTTTATCCATTTGTCCATTGGAAGTTCCCATTTTTTAATTGGATTACTTGTTTTTTGGATATTGAGCTGTGCAGTTTCTTTATATATTTTGGATACCAACCCTTCATTGCCTATATCATTTGCAAGTACCTTGTCCCATTATGTAGGTTGCTTTTAGTTTTTTTTTTTTATTAAGAATTTATTTTTGTAGATCCCTTTTAGATTCACTGCAAAAATAATGGAAAAGTACAGAGACATCTCACATACCCCCTGTTGCTTGTAGTTTTGCTGATTATTCCTTTGCTGTGCAGAGGCTTTTTACTTTGATGTAATTCCAGAAGTTTATTTTTGCTTTTATTTCCCTTGCCTCAGGAAGCCTATCTAAAAAAAATGTTGCTGCAGATGTTGACAGAGAAATTACTGACTGTGCTAACTCAAAAGGATTCGTGCACCCCATGTGTATCACAGCACTATCTATAATAATAACTAAATTATGGAAGCAGCCAAAATGCCCATTAGTAGATGAGTGGATAAAGAAGATGTGATATATATACACTATGGAATATTATTTGGCCATGAAAAGTAAAGAAACCTTGCTATGCAATGACATGGATGAAGCTAGAAATTATAATGCTAAGGAAAATAAGGCAGTCTGAGAAAGATAAATACCATATGAATTCACTCAAAATGGAATTTAAGAAACAAAACAAAGGAGAAAAAGGACAAAATAAGAGAGAGCAAAGACAACCAAGAAAGAGACTCTTAACTATAGAGAACAAACTGATGATTACCAGAGGGGGTGGTGTGTGGGGAGATGGGTTTAATACGTGATGGGTAATATTATGAAACTAATATTATGCTATATGTTACCTAGCTGGAATTTAAATAGAAACTTTTAAAAAACATTACATCAAAAACTAATGATGTACTGTATGGTAATTAACATAACATAAAAAAGAAGTACCAACATAGGTACAAAAATTTTTTTTAATTATGTCATGTTAGTCACCATACAGTACACATATTAGTTTTTGATGTAGTGCTCCGTGATTCACTCTTTGCATATCAAACCTAGTGCTCCATGCAATCTGTGCCCCCCCCCAAGCTTAATACCCTTCATCAGGCTAACCCATATCATCACCACCCCCTTCCCACAAAAACCCTCAGTTTGATTCCCGGAGTTCAAAGTCTATCATGATTTGTCTCCCCTCTAATTACACCCCTTTTCATTTTTCCCTTCCTTCTCCTAATGTCCTCCATGCTATACCTTATGTTTCACAAATAAGTGAAACCATATGATAATTGTTTTTCTCTGCTTAATTTATTTCACTTAGCATAATCTCCTCTAGTTCCATACATGTTGATGCAAGTGTTAAAAAAATACTTCATATTTAAAACAAACAAACAAAAAACAGAAGAGGGTTTGGGAAGGAATAAGTGAAGGTAAAATAAAATATTTTCTTCTTATTATTAATTAATATAACAAATACTAGTTTTTTCAAAATAAGAAGAGCAAAAATGTTTTCAGTCATTATAGCTTTGGGATAGGTAAAATTAATTCAATGTTACGAAATAGAAAGGAGGATTGGGAATAGATTGGGAATACCCCCAACATATGGTACTTGCATAATCCATGAAGTGGTATAGTGTTATCTGGAAGTAGACATATATTTGTTCTAAATGTATCTTGCAAATTCTAGAACAACCATAAAAAAAAAACCCTGGTGCGGGTATTAAGGAAGGCACATACTGCATGGAGCATGGGGTGCAGAGCATAAACAATGAATCTTGGAACACTGAAAAAAAAAATTAAATTAAGATATTAAAAAAAGAAAGCATTGAGTTATAAAACAAACAAACAAACCAACCTTTGGAAAGAAAAATATTTGATATGCAAAAGAGGAGAGGAAATAGAATCTTTCTAAATGCCCAGTCAATATTAGAAAAGGCAAAAAAAAAGTGTGTGAGGGAAAAAAGAAACAAAGAAGACCAATAAATGGAAAACAGTAATAAATATGCTAGATACTAATCTAGCTACATAATAATCACTTTAAATGTCAATGACCTAAACTTGCCAATTAAAAGATAAAGATTACCCAGGCAGATATAAAAACAAGATCTGAATATAAATTGTGTATAAGAAACCCACTTCAAATTTAAAAATAAATAAATGGAAAAATATACAATGCTAAACCTAATCAAAACATAGCTGGAGTAGCTATATTAATTTCAGACAAGTTGACTTCAGATCAGAGAAAATTATCAGGGATAAAGAAGGGCATAAAATAGTGACAAAGAGGTCAAAAAAGATATAACAATCCTTAATGTGTATCCACCTAACAGAGTGTCAAAATATGTGAGGCAAAATAATAATAATAATAATAATAAACCCTGATAGAACTGCAAGGAGAAATTGATGAAGTCACTATCACAGTGTTGGTAATGGACAGATCCCATCGGTAGAGTCACTAAGGATGCAGTTGAACTGAATAGCACCGTCAATCAACTGGATCTAACTGAAATTTACAGGAGCCCAACAACAGAGGAACATACATCCTTCTCAAAGCTCACACAGAACATTCACCAAGACAGGTCACATTCAGGACCATAAAACATATCATAGCAAATTTAAAAGAAGATATCACACAAAGTATGCTCTCAGGCCACAGTGGAATTAAACTAGAAATCAATCATAGAAATTAATAATACACTAATAGTGAGGCATTAATAATGGGAGAAACTGCAGAGTGGAGAGGGGATATATGGGAAGTCTACTTTTTGCTCAACTTTTCTATAAATCTAAAAATTCGGAAGGGTTATATATTAATTTAGAAATAAGAAGAGACTGACAGGATGGATCTAAAAGACCATGAACTGACTACATGCTGTGTATAAGAGATTCACTTTAAATTCAAAAATGCAGAAACTGGAAATACAGAAAAAGATACCTCATTCAAATAGAAACCAAGAGCACTAATGGCTATACAGAGATCAAAAAAATATGCACATACTGAAATAATTATTATAGACAAATAGCAACAATTTACAATGCTAAAACTGGTCCACACACCAATGAGATGTAACAATCATAAACATATGCATCCAGCAACAGACTCCCAAAATACATGAAGTAAAAACTGATTGGAGGAACAGATAATTCCATAATAATGGTTGAACTTCTGGGCACACTTTCTTTTTTTTTTTAATTTCATAATTTTTTAAAATTTTATTTTATTTTTCAGTGTTCCAAGATTCATTGTTTATACACCACACCCAGTGCTCCATGCAATGTATGCCCTCCTTAATACCCACCACCAGGCTCACCCAACGCCTCACCCACCTCCCCTCCAAAACCCTCAGTTTGTTTCTCGGAATCCTCAGTGCACCCATTCAAGGACAGACATAATAACCAGCTGAAGATCAGCAAGGAAATAGAATATTTGAATGACACTATGAATAAACCAAGCCCAACAGTAATCTCTAGAACACCCAAGCCCACAATAGTAGAATACATGTATTTCTCAGCACTCACAGAACATTCTATAGAAAGACAATAAGCTAGGCCATAATCAACTAAAAACAAATTTTAAATGACTGAAATCATATAAAACACATCATCTAATCACAATGGCATCAAATTAGAAGTCAATAAAAAGACTGAAAAACACAAGTATGTGGAATTTAAACAATGCCAATTAGCCCCTAATAAATGGTCAGGAAAAAAATCACAAGGAAAATTAGTAAATAATGTGGAAAGAATGGGAAAAAAAGCACAACATACAAAATGCTGCAAAAGTTTATTACATAGGGATGTATTTTTAAAAAAAACTTCCAATTTCTCTGTGATGAAAATGTATTATGTGTAAGTCAAGTGACATAACAAGTACAGGATAACTGTCTTTTTTGAGCACTAATAACCATTATATTTTCACATAGGTAAAAGTTAGTTAATGGAAATTTATATCAGCTATGATCTCAGAAGAAAATTTATGACACACTGCAACTGGAAAAATGAGGGAAGTTTAACAAAGAAAGGATTTACAAAGGTGTGGGAGGTACTGAGAAACACCAGTAAGAGACTTCTATATGTATATTATACAAGAAATACATTATAAACCCAAGGCCTGAAGTAGCAAAACAGAGAAGTAGTACTGGAAACCAGAAAGAGAAAATCCGTGGTTACCACCAGGACCCGTGGCTTTTGGTGAAACAACACAGGCAGCCTGGTTGGCCCAGCCAAGAGGAAGTTGGTGGATATCCCAACCCAGCCGTTCTCTGCCTCCAATACTTAAAAGGTGGCTCTCATTGCCTGATCCCAACAAGTATCCAGGTATCAAGTAACCACCTTGATTCAGCCTCTCAAGGTACAGCAGAGGGTAGGAAAAACATTTGGAATAAAGAGTGGATCTGGGGTGGAAGAGAGGGGATGAAAAATATTTAGCACACATGAAACATAGAAAAGTTCACATGTATATATTCCTGGTGGCTTAAGGAAAGAAGAAGGATTGCAAACCACAGGAAGGGTTGTCAAAGGGAAACCATTCCATTTCTAAGTGACAGTGTATTTGAATTTGTCCCTCAAAATGATTCCCTGTTGAATTATGTGTGAGATATTTTTAAAATCTTAATGTTTATCTACATATCTAACTAATATCATGTGAGAGACAGAGACTGTCATGAAGTCTTTTTGTTATAAAAATTTTAATTATTTAACACTGGGTATTACATGCAACCAATGATTCATGGAACACTACATCAAAAACTAGTGATGTGTGGGGTGCCTGGGTGGCTCAGTGGGTTAAGGCCTCTGCCTTCGGCTTGGGTCATGATCCCAGGGTCGTGAGATTGAGCCCTGCATCAGGGTCTCTGCTCTGTGGACAGTCTGCTTCCTCCTCTCTCTCTCTCTCTGCCTCTCTGCCTACTTGTGATCTCTGTCTGTCAAATAAATAAATAAAATCTTAAAAAAAAACTAGTGATGTGTTATATGTTGGCTAATTGAATATAATAAAAATGCTAATGTAAATATTTAGAGCTTTTAATTTTAAACATCACTGATTCCTTCTCATTGGAAAGATCAATTATTATATTTTTCCTCTCTTTCCAAGTCACTTTTGTGCTCCTTTATTGTTGGGTCTAGAAACAATTAAATCTTATGAGGGGGGGGTAAGAGTAAGAGGACCTTTGGCTTACCCCAAACCTTGAAAACAACTAGATAACTATAGAATCATTCTTAATACTCAAGAAATTGACCTGAGGACTGACAGAAAAAACTGCACAACTAGGAGAGAAGAGGCCGCATTAAGGAAGGTAGGAGGTGTGGAGAAATGATTTGGGGGAGAAAAAGATTGTGGGTACTATGGAGAGGTGGGAGCCCTAATCACAGAGAAAGGCAATAGAGAGAAGAGCACACGGGGATACGCACAAGTAGAACACGTCCTCAAAGCCATTGGCTGGGAAACTGAGGGGCTGATTTTCATGTTTTTGTAACCACTGGGGCTCAAAGACTGGAGTTTTAGAGGTTGGTGGGCTTTGCTGGGTTAGAGTCCTGAAGATGCTGTCCTACTTCTGGTAAGAAAGCAGGCAAACGACCCTGGGGCAGATGGTGCAATCTGAGGAATGTCTGAGGCACACAAGGGAGAGACTGCTCTTCTTGGAGCACATCTGTGAGAGGTGGCATTTTCATAGTTGCCTCTTCAGGGATAAAAGAACCAAGGTGCACCATTCCCACCCCCCACCACTCAGCATAGGTGCAGAGATACCTTCCAAGGGCAGCTAACCTAGACACTGGCTGTTTAGCCTGCTTGCTCCAATTCCTGTGCCCCTGCAGTCTGACACAACTGCCCTTCTTGGACAAACCTACATCCATCCCAATTTGGTGAGACCTTCCCCCAGAAGACCAGTGCAGGTTCCAGCCACAACAGGTCCCTAAAGTTTGTTGTTTAAAAAGTCAACAGGCTTGGGGTACCTGGGTGTCACAGTAGGTTAAACATTTGAGTTTTGTTTTTGGCTCAGGTCTCGATATCATGAGATCACGCCTTACATTGGGCTGTGTGCTGGGCATGGAGTCTGCTTAAGTTTCTCTCCCCCTTTCTTGCTGCCCCATCCTTCTTGCACACTCTTTCTCTCTCTAAAACTGAATAAATCTTTAAAAAATAAAATAAAAATAAATCAATAAAAGTCAGCAGCCTTGGTTGGTATAGAGCCCAAAGTGCACTGTGCAAACAAGCAAATGGAAACTGTGTGAAAACAGTGATCTGAAAAATGCCTGGGAAAAATGCCTCTCTCTTCACAAGGAGAAATTATTCACTCTTCTGGGAGTGCTTCCCTCTGAGTAGCAAGCACAGACTCCCAGTTTTAAAGGAGCTGGATGGTACCATTTCCCTCCCTTCCCCCTCAGCATAAGTGCAGAACCACCTGAAGTAAACAGCACAGAGCCTACACTGCTTAACCAACCTAAACTGTTAGGACCAAGTACTGCCCCTTCCGCTCTGTTGGTACTGCTTTTCTCAGGCAAGTGTACCTTGGGCACAGCACAGAGCCTACACTACTTAACCAACCTAAACTGTTAGGACCAAGTACTGCCCCTTCCGCTCTGTTGGTACTGCTTTTCTCAGGCAAGTGTACCTTGGGCCCAGCACAGCAGGGCCCTTACCCAGAAAACTAGCAGAAAACCCCATATAAGCCATAATTCCTGACCACTGAGTTCTGCAAGTCTTCAGTTCTAATTGAAGTAGCATCAAGTCTCACTTAAGAAGCAGATTAGAGCACACCGAGTTAAAACTCACTGCATTCTGACCAAAGTCAAAACAAGGAGAATCTCTACAGACAATTGTCTGAAGGACAGAGCAGCCAAAACACAGCAGCAGAGTGCACATACCACACACCAAAGACAACTGCTGAAGGGCCAGGCCCAGGATATTATATGACCTCTTCTTCGTAAAGCCATTACCATCAGGAGCAGGAACATAACCAGCTTTTCTAACACACAAAAGACAGACTTAAAATGTGAAGACAGAGGAATTTATACCAAACAAACAAACAAAACAAAACAAGAAAAGTCATGTCCGGAGATCTGATCAAAACAGATATAAGTAATATGCCTGATGGAGAATATAAGCCAACAATCATAATGATACTTACTGGGATTGAGAAAAGCATAAAAGACATCAGGGAGACCCTTACCACATAGATAAAAGAGCTAAAAACTAATCAGGCAGAAATGAAAAAATGCAGTAACAGAGATTTGAAACTGACTGGATGTACTGACCACAGTGATAGAAGAAGTGGAGGAACAAATAAGTGATATAGAAGATGGAATAATGGAACATTATGAAGGTGAACAAAAGACAGAAAGAATTATGAATCACAAGAATAGACTTAGGGAACACAATGATTCCATCAAACATAATAACATTCTTATCACAGGAGTCCCAGAAGAGAGAATAGGGCTTAGAAGGCTTATTTGAAGAAATCATAGATGAAAACTTCCTTAATCTGGAGAAGGAAACAGACATTCAGATCCAAGAAGGATCGAAAACTCCCATAAAATCAACAAAAGCACACCAACTACATATTGTAGTTAAATTTGCAAAATATAGAGATAAAAAAAATCCTAAAAGCAGCAAGGCAAAAGGACTCCATAACTTACAAGGGTAAGACCTCTAAGGCCAACTGCAGATCTCTCCACAGAAACTTGGCAAGCTAGATGAAAGTGGCGTGATAATTCAATGTACCAAACGGGAAAAATCTGTAGCCAAGAATACTCTATCCAGCAAAGATATCATTTTGAAGAAAGGAGAGATAAAGAGTTTCCCAGACTAACAAAAAGTAAGAGTTTGTGACCACTAAATCAGCCCTGCAAGAAATATTAAAAGAGATGTTTTGAGTGGGAAGGAAAGACCAAAAGCAAAAAGACCACAAAAAAACAGGGAAATTCTTCAGAAACAATGACAAAACAAGTAATAAAATAACAATAAGTACAAATCTATCAATAGTTGCTCTAAATGTAATGAACTAAATGTTCTAATCAAAAGACTGGGTGGCTCAGGGGTTGAGCCTCTGCCTTCAGCTGAGGTCACGATCTCAGAGTCCTGGGATTGAGCCCCACATTGGGCTCTCTGCTCGGTGGGGAGCCTGCTTCCCTTTCTCTCTCTCCGCTTGCCTCTCTGCCTGCTTGTGATCTCTCTCTCTGTCAAATAAATAAATAAAATCTTTTAAAGAAAGACATAAGGTGTCAGAATGGATTTTGTTTTATTTTATTTTATTTTTTTAAAAGATTTTATTTATCTATTTGACAGAGAGAGACCACAAGTAGGCAGAGAGGCAGGCGGCGGGCGGGGAAGCAGGCTCCCCAATGAGCAGAGAGCCCGATGCGGGGCTCGATCCCAGAACCCTGAGATCATGACCTGAGCTGAAGGCAGAGGCTTTAACCCACTGAGCCACCCAAGCGCCCCTGGATTTTGTTTTAAATCCATCTGTATGACACTTAGAAGAGACTCATTTTAGACCTAAAGACATCTACAGGTTGAAAGTGAGGGGGTGAAGAACCATTTATCATGCAAATGGAAGTTAAAAGAAAGCTGGAGGAGCAATACTTATATCAGACAAGCTAGATTTTAAACCAAAGAATGCAACAAGAGATGAAGAAGAAGGGCACCATGTCATAATAAGGGGAACTCCCCAAATAAGAGGATCTAACAATTTTAAATATTTATGCTTCTAACTTGGGAGAATCCAAATATATAAAACAATTAATAATATACACAAAGTAACCCATTGTTAATAATACAACAACTGCAGGAGATTTTAATACCCCACCTACAGCACTGGACAGAGCATCTAAGCAGAAAATCCACAAGGATACCATGACTTTGAATGACATACTGGATCAGATGGACTTAACAGAAACATTCAGAACATTTCATCCTAAAGCAGCACAATACACATTGTTCTCAACTACACAGGTATATTCTCCAGAACAGATCACATATTAGGTCATAAATATGTCAGAAAGTATAAAAAGACTGAGCTCATAACATGCATCTTTTCTGATTAAAATGCTATGAAACTTCAACTCAACCACAAGAAAAATTTTGGAAAGACCACAAATACATGGAGGTTAAACAACATGCTACTAAGAACAAATGGATCAATCTGGAAATCAAAGAAGAAATTTAAAAAATACATGAAAACAAATGATAATGAAAACATAATTGTCCCAAATCTTTGGGATGCAGCAAAATCAGTCAGGTATAGCAATACAGGTCTACCTTGAGAAGCAAGAAAAATCTCAAATGAACAAAGTAACTTTACACCTAAAGGAGCTAGAAAAAGAACAACAAATGAAGTCTAAGGCCTGCTTAAGAAGGTAAATAATAAAGATTAGAGCAGAAATAAGTGATATAGAAACTAAAAAATATATAACATATCAATGAATTCAGGGGCTGGTCCCTTGAAAAATTTAGTAAAATTGAAAAGCCCCTATCCAGACTTATTAAAAAGAAAAGAGAAAGGACTGAAATAAATAAAATCACAAATGAGAGAGGAGAGATTACAACCAACACCACAGAAATACAATTATAAGACAATATTATGAAAAATTATATGTCAACAAAATAAAAAACACAGTGAGATACCACCTCACACCAGTCAGAATGGCTAAAATTAACAAGTCAGGAAATGACAGATGCTGGCGAGGATGCAGAGAAAGGGGAGCCCTCCTACACTGTTGGTGGGAATGCAAGTTGGTGCAGCCACTCTGGAAAACAGCATGGAGTTTCCTCAAAAAATTGAAAATAGAGCTACCTTATGACCCAGCAATTGCACTACTGGGTATTTACCCTAAAGATACAAATGTAGTGATCCGAAGGGGCACGTGTACCCGAATGTTTATAGCAACAATGTCCACAATAGCCAACCTATGGAGAGAACCTAGATGTCCATAAACAGATGAATGGATAAAAAAGATGTGGTATATATATATATACACAATGGAATACTATGCAGCCATCAAAAGAAATGAAATCTTGCCATTTGCAATGACATGGATGGAACTAGAGGATATTATGCTTACTGAAATAAGTCAATCGGAGAAAGACAACTATCATATGATCTCCCTGATATGAGGAAGTGGAGATGCAATGGGGGTGGGGGTTAAGGGGGTAGGAAAAGAATAAATGAAACAAGATGGGATCAGGAGGGAGACAAACCAAAAGAGACTCTTAATGTCATAAAACAAACTGAGGGGAGGAGGAGTCAAGATGGTGGAGAAGTAGCAGGCTGAGACGACATCAGGCAGCAGGAGACCAGCTAGATAGCAGATCAAACCATTCCGAACACCTACAATTACAACAGGAGATTGAAGAGAAGAAAAACAACAATTCTAGAAACAGAAAATCGACCACTTTCTAAAAGGTAAGACCAGCGGAAAAGTGAACCCAACGCGACAGGAAGATAGACCCCGGGGGGAGGGGCTGGCTCCCGGGAAGCGGCGGAAAAACGGAGCACAAAATCAGGACTTTTAAAAGTTTGCTCCAGGGAGGGACATTGCTCCAGAGGCTAAACTGGGGTGAAGACCTCACGGGGACACGCGTGGACTCAGGTCTTGCGTGTCACAGGAGGATTGGGGGTGTCTGAGTGCCGCAGAGCTCACAGGTATTAGAGCGGGGAAGCCGGCTGCGGAGACAGAGCCGAGGAGTGAGCTCTCAACTTGGGGTTACCTAGAGCCGTGGGCTGTGACACGGGCCGGTGCTCTGTGCGAGGGTCCCCACAAGATCCAGGAAGATTCCGATCTGGGAGAGCTCAGGGATCTATGGGGTTCAGAGACTCCAGGTGGGACTCTGCCAGAGACAGAGACGCTTGGTCACAGGCTGGGAGAGCTTGGAGCGTGCCCAGAGGCCAGCGAGACGGGACTGATTGCACACGATTGTCTCCAAGTGTGGCCGGAGGCTGGGGAGACGGGAGTGAGTAAGCGCTTTTTTTCTGAAGGCGCACTGAAGACTGGGGCCCTGAGCTCTCTGCTCCTCCAGGCCAGAGATTGGGCAGCCTCCATTTTCATTCCTGTCTTCTGGACTCTACAGAAAGCGTTCAGGGAACAAAAGCTCCCAGAAAGCGAACCTGAGAGGATTACTTAGCCTGGCCCCTGGTAAGGGCGGTGCAAATCTGCCTGGGGCAGAGACACTTGAGAATCACTACAACAGGCCCCTGCCCCAAAGATCATCAATAAATCCATCCAAGACCAAGTTCACTTAACAAGGAGAACAGAGGATTCTTATCTGGACAAAATGACAAGGCGGAAAAACTCACCACAAAAAAAAAGAACAGGAGGCACTACCGAAGGCTAGGGACCTAATCAATACAGACATTGGTAATATGTCAGATCTGGAATTCAGGACGACGATTCTCAAGGTTCTAGCCGGGCTCGAAAAAGGCATGGAAGATATTAGAGAAACCCTGTTGGGAGAAATAAAAGCCCTTTCTGGAGAAATAAAAGAACTAAAATCTAATCAAGTTGAAATAAAAAAAGCTATTAATGAGGTACAATAAAAAATGGAGGCTCTTACTCCTAGGATAAATGAGGCAGAAGAAAGAATTAGTGATATAGAAGACCAAAGGACAGAGAATAAAGAAGCTGAGCAAAAGAGAGACAAACAACTACTGGATCACGAGGGGAGAATTTGAGATATAAGTGATACCATAAGACGAAACAACATTAGAATAATTGGGATTCCAGAAGAAGAAGAAAGAGAAAGATGAGCAGAAGGTATACTGGAGAGGATTATTGTAGAGAATTTCCCTAATATAGCAAAGGGAACAAGCATCAAAATCCAGGAGGTGCAGAGAACACCCCTCAAAATCAATAGGAATCAGTCCACACCCCGCCATCTAATAGTAAAATTTACAAGTCTTAGCAACAAAGAGAAAATCCTGAAAGCAGCACGGGACAAGAAGTCTGTAACGTACAATGGTAAAAATATTAGATTGGCAGCAGACTTATCCACAGAGACCTGGCAGGCCAGAAAGAACTGGCATGATATATTCAGAGCACTAAACGAGAAAAACATGCAGCCAGGAATACTTTATCCAGCTAGGTTATCATTGAAAATAGAAGGAGAGATAAAAAGCTTCCAGGACAAACAAAAACTGAGAGAATTTGTAAACACCAACCCAGCTCTACAGGAAATATTGAAAGGGGTCCTCTAAGCAAAGAGAGACCCTAAAAGTATTATCAGAAAAGAACAGAGACAATATACAGTAACAATCACCTTACAGGCAATACAATGGCACTAAATTCATATCTCTCAATAGTTACCCTGAACGTAAATGGGCTAAATGCCCCTATCAAAAGACACAGGGTTTCAGAATGGATAAAAAAACAAAACCCATCAATATGCTGCCTACAAGAAACTTATTTTAGACCTGAAGACACCTCCAGATTGAAAGTGAGTGGGTGGAAAACAATTTAACATGCTAATGGACATCAGAAGAAAGCTGGGGTGGCAGTCCTTATATCAGATCAATTAGATTTTAAGCCAAAGACTATAATAAGAGATGAGGAAGGGCACTATATCATACTCAAAGTGTCTGTACAACAAGAAGATCTAACAATTTTAAATATCTATGCCCCTAACATGGGAGCAGCCAACTTTATAAACCAATTAATAACAAAATCAAAGAAACACATTGACAAGAATACAATAATAGTTGGAGACTTTAACACACCCCTCACTGAAATGGACAGATCATCCAAGCAAAAGATCAACAAGGAAATAAAGGTCTTAAATGACACACTGGACCAGATGGACATCACAGATATATTCAGAACATTCCATCCCAAAGCAACAGAATACACATTCTTCTCTAGTGCCCGTGGAACATTCTCCAGAATACATCACATCCTGGCTCATAAATCAGGTCTCAGCCGGTATCAAAAGATTGGGATCATTCCCTCCATATTTTCAGACCACAATGCTCTGAAGCCAGAACTCAATCACAAGAGGAAATTTGGAAAGAGCCCAAATACATGGAGACTCAACAGCATCCTTCTAAAGAATGAATGGGTCAACCAGGAAATTAAAGAAGAATTGAAAAAAACCATGGAAACAAATGATAATGAAAACACAACAGTCCAAAATCTGTGGGACACAGCAATGGCAGTCCTGAGAGGAAAATATATAGCGATACAAGCCTTTCTCAAGAAACAGTAAAGGTCTCAAATACACAACCTAACCCTACACCTAAAGGAGCTTGAGAATGAACAACAAAGAAAGCCTAAACCCAGCAGGAGAAGAGAAATAATAATGATCAAAGCAGAAATCAATGAAATAGAAGCCAAAAAAACAATAGAACAAATCAATGAAACTAGGAGCTGGTTCTTTGAAAGAATTAATAAGACTGCTAAACCCCTGGCCAGACTTATCCAAAAGAAAAGAGAAAGGACCCAAATAAATTAAATCATGAATGAAAGAGGAGAGATCACAACCAACACCAAAGAAATACAAACAATCATAAGAACATATTATGAGCAACTCTATGCCAACAAATTTGACAATCTGGAAGAAATGGATGCTTTCTAGAGACATACAAACTGCCAAAACTGAACCAGGAAGAAATAGAAAACCTGAATAGGCCCATAACCAGTAAGGAGATTGAAACAGTCATCAAAAATCTCCAAACAAACAAAAGCCCAGGGCCAGATGGCTTCCCAGGGGAATTCTACCAAACATATACAGAAGAATTAATTCCTATTCTCCTGAAACTGTTCCAAAAAATAGAAATGGAAGGGAAACTTCCAAACTCATTTTATGAGGCCAGCATCACCTTGATCCCCAAACCAGACGAGGATCCCATCAAAAAAGAGAATTACAGACCAATATCCTTGAAGAACACAGATGCAAAAATTCTCACCAAAATACTAGCCAATAGGATCCAACAGTACATTAAAAGGATTATTCACCACGACCAAGTGGGATTTACTCCAGGGCAGCAGGGTTGGTTCAACATCCGCAAATCAATCAATGTGATACAGTACATTAACAAAAGAAAGAACAAGAACCATATTATACTCTCAATAGATGCTGGAAAAGCATTTGACAAAGTACAGCATCCTTTCCTGATCAAAACTCTTCACAGTGTAGGGATAGAGGGCACATACTTCAATATTATCAAAGCCATCTATGAAAAACCCACCACAAATATCATTCTCAATGGAGAAAAACTGAGAGCTTTTCCGCTAAGGTCAGGAACACAACAGGGATGTCCATTATCACCACTCTATTCAACATTGTACTAGAAGTCCTAGCCTCAGCAATGAGACAACAAAGAGAAATTAAAGGCATCCAAATCGGCAAAGAAGAAGTCAAACTATCACTCTTTGCAGATGATATGATACTCTATGTGGAAAACCCAAAAGGCTCCACTCCAAAACTGCTAGAACTTGTACAGGAATTCAGTAAAGTGTCAGGATATAAAATCAATGCACAGAAATCAGTTGCATTTCTTTACACCAACAACAAGAAAGAAGAAAGAGAAATTAAGGAGTCAATCCCATTTACAATTACACCCCAAACCATAAGATACCTAGGAATAAACCTAACCAAAGAGGCAAAGAATCTATACTCAGAGAACTATAAAGTACTCATGAAAGAAATTGAGGAAGACACAAAGAAATGGAAAAATGTTCCATGCTCATGGATTGGAAGAATAAATATTTTGAAAATGACTATGCTACCTAAAGCCATCTACACATTTAATGCAATGCCTATCAAAATCCCATCCAATTTTTTCAAAGAAATGGAAAAAATAATCCTAAAATTTATATGGAGCCAGAAAAGACCTCAAATAGCCAAAGGAATATTGAAAAAGAAAGCCAAAGTTGGTGGCATCACAATTCCAGACTTCAAGCTCTACTACAAAGCTGTCATCATCAAGACAGTATGGTACTGGCACAAAAACAGACACATCGATCAATGGAACAGAATAGAGAGCCCAGAAATAGACCCTCAACTCTATAGTCAACTAATCTTCGACATAGCAGGAAAGAATATCCAATGGAAAAAAGACAGTCTCTTCAACAAATGGTGTTGGGAAAATTGGACAGCCACATGCAGAAAAATGAAATTGGACTATTTCCTTACACCACACACGAAAATAGACTCAAAATGGATGAAGGACCTCAATGCGAGAAAGGAATCCATCAAAAACCTTGAGGTGAACACAGGCAGCAACCTCTTCGACCTCAGCCACAGCAACTTCTTCCTAGGAACATCACCGAAGGCAAGGGAAGCAAGGGAAAAAATGAACTACTGGGACTTAATCAAGATCAAAAACTTTTGCACATCAAAGGAAACAGTCAACAAAACCAAAAGACAACTGACAGAGTGGGAAAAGATATTTGCAAACGACATGTCAGTAAAGGGCTAGTATCCAAAATCTACAAAGAGCTTAGC
The DNA here is from genome assembly GCA_003697995.1 of Taxidea taxus jeffersonii. NCBI lineage: Eukaryota > Metazoa > Chordata > Mammalia > Carnivora > Mustelidae > Taxidea > Taxidea taxus. Next base: position 79,632 of record ML096605.1, read on the forward strand.
AAACTCAACAGCCAAAGAACAAACAATCCAATCAAGAAATGGGCAGAGGACATGAACAGACATTTCTGCAAAGAAGACATCGAGATGGCCAACAGACACATGAAAAAGTGCTCCACATCACTGGGCATCAGGGAAATACAAATCAAAACCACAAAATCAGGACTTTTATAAGTCTGCTCCACTGAGGGACATCGCTCTAGAGGCTAAGCCAGGGGTGGAGCCCTCGTAGGGACATTGTGGTCACAGGACCCTTGGGGCCATAGAAAGACCAGAGGTGCCTGAGTGTGGCAGAGCCCCAGGCATCAGAGTGGGGAAGCCGGCTGTAGAGATGGAGCCAAGCAGTGGGCTCCCATCTCAGGCTTACCTTAAATTGTGACCCAAGGTGCTGTTGGCCACTGCCTTTCAAGCAGGGACCCCACAAGCAGCAGATCCGGGGAGACCCCCTTCTTCCTCCTCTGGGAAGAATGGCATGGGAACATGCAGCAGGAATCTGCTGGGTTTGGAGAATCCAAACAGGGCCATGTGCCAGAGAGAGAAATGCTCAGTCACAGGCCAGGTGAGCTTAGAGTGTGGCTGGAGACCAGGGAGACAGGAGGGATTCACTGCTTTTCTCTGAAGGCACACTGGGGAGCAGGGCCCGAGCTTTTGGCTCCTCTACGCTGGAGACTGGGAAGCCACCATCTTCATTCCCATCCTCCAAAGCAGTACAGAAAGCGGTCAGGAAACAAAACCTCCCAAGACCAAAACCACGCACATTGCTTAGGCCAGCTCCTGGCAAGGGTGGTGCAATTCCACCTTGGGCAAAGACATTTGAGAATCAGGGCAACAGGCCCCTCCCCCAGAAGATCAGCAAGAACATCCAGCCAAGACCAAGTTCACAGATCAATGAGAACTGTGGAATTCCAGAGATATGGGAATGCAACACATAGAACTCATGGTTCTTTCCCCATGATCCTTTAGTCTTTCAAAGGTAAATTTTTTTTAAAGACTTTATTTATTTGACAGAGAGAGATCACAAGTAGGCAGAGAGACAGGCAGGCAGAGAGAGGGGAGAAGCAGGCTCCCCACTGAGCAGAGAGCCCAGAGCGGGGCTCAATCCCGAGACCCGGAGATCATGACCTGAGCTGAAGGCAGAGGCTTAAACCACTGAGCCACCCAGGTGTCCTGAAAGTTAAATTTTTTAAGTTTTATTTTTTTCTTATTCTATTTTCTTTTTAATTTTTCTCTTTCCTATTTTAACATTTTTAACTGTTTTATCTTATCAATAACTTTTTAAAAATCCTTTTAAATTTTTATTGTTATAGTCATATTCTATCCTTTCATTATATTTATCCTTAGTTTTTGTATACATATAGTTTTTTCTTTCTTTAAAATTTTGAGATACAGTTTCTTCTTCCAGATCAAAATATACACTAAATCTTGTGCATGGCTTTGTTCTAGCCTCCAGACTGATCAGTCATTCCTTTTTTCTTTTTTCTTTTTTTAAAGATTTTATTTATTATTTGACAGAGAGAGAGATCACAAGTAGTCAGAGAGGCAGGTGAGGGGGTGGGAAGCAGGCTCCCCACTAAACAGAGAGCCTGATGCAGGGCTTGATCCCAGGATACTGGGATCGTGACCTGGGCCAAAGGCAGAGGCTTAACCCACTGAGTCACCCAGACACCCCACTTTTTAATTTTTTCAACCAACTTCTTATCAATGTGTTTTTAGAATCTTTTTAAATTTTCAACTTTACAGTCATATTCCATCCCTTCATCATATATACCCTTATTTTTGTATATACATTTTTTTTCTTCCTTTAAAATTTCGTGAGACTGTTTCTTCTAACAGACCAAAATACACCCCAATGATTATAGCAGCAGCATCAGCAATAGCCAGGCTATGGAAAAAACACAAGTGTGTGTGTATATGTATATACACGCACAATACTCTACACTATATACACACTATATGTATATACACTGTATATATATATAAAACACAAGTGTGTGTATAAAAAAATATATATATATATGTATGTATATACATATTTTCCCCTGCTTTCTTCTCCTCTCCCCCCACTCCCAGTTTTGGTCTCTTCCAATTTGGTTAGTGTATATTTTTCTGGGTCGTTGCTACCCTTTAGTATTTTGTTCTCTCATTCATCTATTTTTTAATTTTTTTAAAGATTTTATTTATTTATTTGAGAGAGCGAGAGAGACAGAGTGAGAGAGCATGAGAGGGGAGGTCAGAGGGAGAAGCTGACTCCCCATGGAGCTGGGAGCCTGATGTGGGACTCAATCCCAGGACTCCGGGATCATGACTTGAGCCAAAGGCAGCCGCTTAACCAACTGAGCCACCCAGGTGCCCTCATTCATCTATTCTTATCTGGATAAAATGACAAGGTGGAAAAACTCACCTCAAAAAAAAAAAAAAAAAAGAACAAGAGGCAATACCGATGGCTAGGGACCTAATCAATACAGACATTAGTAAGATGTCGTATCTGGAGTTCAGAATAGCGATTATCAAGGTGCTAGCTGGACTTGAAAAAAAGCATGGAAGATACTAGAGAATCCCTTTCTGGAGAAATAAAAGCACTAAAATCTAACCAGATTGAAATAAAAAATTAATTTAAATTTCTATCTTTTTAAAATATTTTATTTATTTATTTGACAAACAGAGATCACAAGTAGGCAGAGAGACAGGCGGGGTGGGGGTGGTGGAAGCAGGCCCCCTGCTGAGCAGAGAGCCCGATGTGGGGCTCGATCCAAGGACCCTGAGATCACGACCTGAGCTGAAAGCAGAGGCTTTAACCCACTGAGCCACCCAGGAGCCCCAATTTAAATTTCTATTAAATGACCGATTTTTTTCAATTTTTTTAAATGAACATATAATGTATTGTTTGCTTTGGAGGGTACAGGTCTGTGAATCATCTCTTACACAATTCACAGCACTCACCATAGAACATACCCTCCCCAATGTCCATCACCCCCCAACCCTCCTACCCCCCAAGAAATAGACTCAACTATAGAGAACAAACTCATGGTTATTAGAGGGGAGTTGGACAAGAGAATGGGATAAATGTATGATGGGGGTTAAGGAGGATACGTGATGAATCCCTTGTTTTGTACATAAGTGCATAATCACTAAATTCTACACCAGAAACCAATATTACACTGTATGTTAAGTAACTGGAATTTAAATAAAAATGTGGACAAACTCATGTCTCAAAAAAAAATCTCTGAGAGGTATTCTATAAATGAACAAAGATACTAAAGGAACTCACATTCAAATTCCCCAAAATCACTTGTTCAAACTAGATCTACTCCAATTATGTCCTATTCATGTAGTGATCAATGATTCATTAATTGCATATAATACCCAGTGCTCATGAGGTCACATGCCCTCCTTAATGCCCATCCTATTTAAAATTAGTGTCCACTATGTTGCAAAATAAAATGAGTTGATTTTAAAACAAATCTAGTAACAGAAGAAACTTTCTACAATTCTCAGTTCAGTAGGTAATTAATAAGAAGCATCTCCATGGTGAAGTCTCCCAAGGAACTTTCTCTGCTAGCTCCTCTGGGATACACATAAATGGCCTGTTTGAAAACAATGCCCAAGGGTCTGAAGAACATTCTACAAATAGCACAACCACAATGCAATTCTTGATATTCTCTACTACTGTCTTTCTAACCCAGGGTTTTTTTTCTCATCATTAGCATTGTCAGAAATGAAAAACACATATCTGAAGTTAATTCTTAGGTACTCATCTGTGTACTACAGTTTCTCTGTCATTCTCTGAAAGTTTGGAAATTCATGTCTTCTGCCAAAATTCCTTTCTATTGAGTGATATTTATCAAGATAAGGTGAGTAAAAGGACACTTGTTTTAAAGTGTTTATTCTTGGGAGGGTGGGAATGTGTGTACATCACAGTACCTAATATATATAAGAGTAGCAGAAAACATTTCATTTCAGGAAGACTTTTCTAGACTTTGAAAATACTAGTTTGTTGACAGTAGAATGCAAGCAGATCACTCTTGGTAATTAATCTCTCTCAGGCTTTCACTTAAACCAACAGTGTGTGATGAAGATGATGTATGGATAAAATAAGCTGGAATGAAAATGTGATTGGAGATATAAAGGAGGTGTCAAAAGGAATAAAGGCTGACACTTCATTAAAGTGACTTTAAGCATCCATGGATAAACGAACTCCTGTGCAGTAAAACAGCGATGGAAAAATCATTGAAAGTAGAAGATCCAAAGTCATGGATCCAAGAACTAAGGGAATAAAGTACCATGAAAATGACATGGTGAAGCTTACAAATCTAGGATAGAATTGTAAAGCTCAAATAGGCATCATGTGTGAATTTTATTGATTAAGACACTGCTGTGGTATCTCTAGGGAACTATTTAAAGAGATTAAGGAGGAGTTGGCCTGGTCACCATTACAAACAAAACTAGTCTATGAGGTGAGTAATATGAACAAAATTCCAAATAATACAAATTTAATAAAATTGTTGAAAGCATACTTGAATCATTAAGGTTAGATAAAATTAACTGTGGAAGAATTCATGGAAGCTCAAATCTGAAGTTACTCCTTAAAAAATTGAATTATGTTCCATGACAGAAAAATCTAAAAGGTGAGTATAATCATATTAAATAACTAGACATTTAGGATGAAGGATTTTAGTGGACAACTCTTTAATAATGTGAGTAGATCATAATTTTAGAATACTTATTTTAACAAATTAATTCATATCATGCTTTTACTTCTGATCCCACCTAAAGCATAGACTCTTTACCTGAAAAAGAACTTAGACAAACATGTGTTCCTAACATAGTGCACTCATACCACGTCTTGAGTAATGTCAAGGTCAAATAAGATGTAGTAGACACATTCATTCAGGAAACATCTCCAGACTACAGATGCTTTCTTTGGAATTTTGAGACTCTGAAATCATAGTTTTATTATCTCACTACCTCATTTGAGGAATTAATTGCTTTTTGATCTTTAGAACCTCCCTAATTATTAGAAGGCAATCATTCACTGAATGATCAATTACATCCTAAATGAATGATTAACAATATCCTAAAATATGGATATCAAAATTTCCTTTCTCATGAGTTCTAGGGAGGAGTCCTAAATGATGTAATGTGTGCAAAATCCTTCTTGGAGTTTCAGCACACAGGGCTTATTAAGGATTAGCTGGAATTATTATTATTTTATTGTTATTTGTGCACTTCTGACCTAGGGATAGTGTGTAATCAAAGAGCAACAGTCACATTTTAGTCATGAGTAGTTTGGGTTTTTTTTTAAGTTTTTATTCTAATTCCAGTTAGTTAACATACAGTGTGATACTAGTTTCGGGTGTACAATAGAGTGATTCAAAGCTCCCATACAACACCTGGTGCTCATCACAAATGCATCCCTCCTATCCCCCAAGAAATAGACTCAACTATAGAGAACAAACTCATGGTTATTAGAGGGGAGTTGGACAAGGGAATGGGATAGATGTGTGATGGGGATTAAGGAAGACACGTGATGAGTACCTGGCTGTGACATCTGTCACCCTCTTGATTGCCAGGGTCGATTAGAATGATCTGGCTCACTGGGCAGGTGGCCCCTTCCTCCCTCACTACTCCATTTGTGTCCCTCCCAAAACTGTGCACTCAGAGAATGACCTTCCCTGATAGAATAGGACCGTTGTTTGGTCAAGGCTGTATGAATAGCTGCACTTTCTCCACTAGAACCTCCAAACAAGCTCTTAAACTGTGAGTTTTGTGTAATACCTCACAAGATGGCTTTGAGGATTTAATGAAATATAGGATGTGAAAACTGTACTTTGTAACCATACAAACATAATGTTACTCTTTTCTTTTTCTTTTTTTTTTAAAGATTTTATTTATTTATCCGACAGATAGAGATCACAAGTAGGCAGAGAGGCAGAGAGAGAGAGGAGGAAGCAGGCTGTCCGCAGAGCAGAGAGCCCGATGTGGGGCTCGATCCCAGGACACTGGGATCATGACCCGAGCTGAAGGCAGCGGCTTTAACCCACTGAGCCACCCAGGCGCCCCCATAATGTTACTCTAAAACCACTAACTCACTAGTGAGGTAACTCAGAATTTGTCACTGGGATGCATCATAACCATAATCATGATCTATCTTATCTTGCAAGAAGAATTGTAGATATAACAAAACACAGTTTACCACTAAAGGAAAGAACAGTATAAATTTAAAAAAAAAATCGTTCCCTAGTTAATCTTTCCAAAACAGTACTTTACTCAGCTAGTTGATTTTCTTGTTACAATGTGCTTCTTATCGTAAAAAAAAAAAAAAAAAATGGAACACTACACCAAAAACTAATGATATACTGTATGGAGACTAACACAGACAAAAAAGTAATACTGTAAAAAGAAAGAAAAAGAAAAGGAATATGTAAAATAGTTTGTGAATATGTATGTGAGTCTCTGGTCCTGACTGAATTGGAATATCGGCTTTCCTCCTGACACCAACTCTCTGGAGTTAAAAGTTGTATTTGTAGCTATTTACAATCAAGTGGATCACTAATAACTGTCCAAACTCCTGTAAAAACAGAATCATAAGTCCACTTAATAAAGGAAAATCACTACCAGAGAGTAAATTAAGTTTTAATGGAAAAATCAAGTGCCCAGTTCTAAGGAAGTACTTATACAAGAAAATACACATCCCAAAATAAATTCTTCAGCATGGGGAACACATGTCATGGCTCAGATCTCAGTTCATACTTCAGGAACCTTACATTTCTTCTCACTTCCAAAATACCAAAACGGGCTTGTACAAAACCTACCTTCTTACTCTCCATAGAGATGACAGAACTATTCAACTGACTACTTGAGTTTGGACAAGGCTGTCGTGATGGAATTACAGCTCCAGTGTTCTCCTTCTTGTGTGTCAGCTACCTCAAGAGTTCCACTGCTCATAATATTTCAGTAATACCTTGCATCAGTGTCCCCAGGGCCCCATCTCACATCCACTCTATCAGACACCAAGAGACAGATATTGATAACTTGCATTTTTACAATCTCCTCAGGTGATTTTTATGCAAGCAAGCAAAGTTTGAAAAGCATTACTTTGGAGTTTCTAAAACACAGGATGCTTCTACTTTCCATTTAATCCTCTAACACAAGATTGTCATTGTCATGCTTTTATACATTGAGTTTCAGAATGGTCAGGCTATTTATCTAAAGTCACCAGCTCTGTTTTGTAGTGTCAGGAGGAAAGTAAGTCACCGGGTGTCAGATCCCTTTTATTATTTCCCTCACAAGATTCTGTAGCCCATCCTCTGTCAGTGGATGACACCCACAGTTCTCCTAACTTTTCTGCCACTTCCCTGCCGTAGGTGAAATGAGGTAAAGACTGGTGCAATGAACAACAGCCATCCTGAAGAGTTTATTCTACTAGGCTTCTCAGACCGTCCTTGGCTGGAGCTTCCTCTGTTTGCTATTCTTCTTATAACATACCCCATGGCCATGGTTGGAAACATAGCCATTATTCTAGTGTCTAGGTTAGATGCCCGTCTGCACAGCCCCATGTATTTCTTCCTCACAAACCTCTCCTTCCTGGACATGTGCTACACCACAAGCATTGTCCCTCAGATGCTGTTTAACCTGGGAAGTGCTAGGAAGACAATCAGTTATCTTGGCTGTGTGGCTCAGCTTTATTTCTTTCACATAATGGGGGGCACAGAATGTCTGGTTTTGGCTATCATGTCTTTTGATCGCTATGTGGCTATCTGCAAGCCTTTGCACTACACCCTCATCATGAACCCACGTGTCTGTATCCTGTTGGTATCCACTGTGTGGCTGACTGGAATCACCTATGCTGTCTCAGAGGCCACCGCTACCTTACAGTTACCACTGTGTGGCCTCAATAAATTGGATCACTTGATGTGTGAGATTCCTGTTCTGATAAAGTCTGCCTGTGGAGAAAAGGCTGCTAATGAGCTCATGCTCTCTGTGGTGTGTATTTTTATGTTAGCTGTTCCTCTGTGCTTAATTCTTGCTTCCTATGCTTGTATTGGACATGCTGTATTTCAAATTAAGTCTTCTGAGGGAAGGAGGAAGGCCTTTGGGACATGTTCCTCCCACCTCATTGTAGTTTTCTTGTTTTATGGTCCAGCCATTAGCATGTACCTTCAGCCCCCCTCCTCCATCTCAAGGGACCAGCCCAAGTTCATGGCACTCTTCTATGGAGTGGTGACACCTGCACTGAACCCTTTTATCTACACCCTGAGGAATAAGGATGTAAAGGGGGCATTAGGCGACCTAGTAAGGGGCATATTCACTTCCAAGTGATAGCTGGGAAATAAATGGAAATTATTTAAAATTACAGTAGGCTTATAGGTTTTTCTCTAATAATTCACTCTTGTGTCCTATTTCCCCAAATCTTATGTGAGACATTCTTGTGCTGTATTTGATACAGTGATGTTAGGCAACAATGATGCTTGGCTATATGCACCACTAAGCACACTATGTTTGTGAAAATGTAGTAAAAGTAGCTCTACACTGTACTCTGACATACTAATTGTACTAAGTAATAAAATATGTAATAATATAAATTAAAATATAAACCCATTAGTTCAAACTAATCATTATACAATAGTACTGCAACCCCACATCTGGCACTTTGTATCACAGTGTCACTTGAGAAGTATTGTTCACTGGTCTCTGCCATAGTAGCTCATGTCTCAGCGGGCAGCTGGGCTAAGCTGTGCATTCCCTATTGAGCACCCCACCCTTCAGAACAACTGCAAGCATCCTAAGTTTATCAATTCAATTATGGAGACACTATTACTTTTTCTTTTTAACAATTCAAAAAGACCTTTATTCTTTTTTTTTAAAAGATTTTATTTATTTATTTGACAGAGAGAGATCACAAGTAGGCAGAGAGGCAGGCAGAGAGAGAGGAGGAAGCAGGCTCCCCGCTGAGCAGAGAGCCCGATGCGGGGCTCGATCCCACGACCCTGGGATCATGACCTGAGCCGAAGGCAGAGGCTTTAACCCACTGAGCCACCCAGGCGCCCCAATACCTTTATTCTTTATTACTATTTTCTCTTAAGTTATATTAGTCATCATGCAGTACCTCATTATTATTTTTTGATGTAGTGTTCCAAGATTCATTGCTTATGTATGACACTCAGTGTTCCATGCAATGTGTGCCCTCCTTAATACCTATCACCAGGCCAACCCATCCCCCCATACCCCCAAAACTCTTGGTTTGCACAGAGTCCACAATGTCTCATGGTTCATCTCTCCCTCTGATTCCCCCCCCATTCACTTTTCCCTTCCTTCTAATGTCCTCCATACTATTCCTTATGTTCCACAAATAAGTGAAACCATATGATAATTGGCTTTCTCTGCCTGACTTATTTCACGCAGCATAAACTTCTCCAGTCCCATCCATGTTGATGCAAAGTTTGGATATTCATCCTTTCTCATGGATGAGTAACTTTATTGTATATATGGACCACATCTTCTTTATCCATTCATCTGTTGAAGGGCATCTTGGCTCTTTTCACAGTTTGGCTATTGTGGCCATTGCTACTATGAACATTTGGGTACATATGGCCCTTCTTTTCATTACATCTGTATCTTTGGTGTTGGTGTAACTATATGGTCAATGAATCTTTGCCAATGTGGAAAAAAATATCCAGTGGAAGAAAGACAGTCTCTTAAATAAACAGTGCTGGGAAAATTGGACAGCTATGTATAGAAGAATGAAACTCAACCATTCGCTTACACCATACACAAAGATAAACTCAAAATGCATTAAAGACCTCAGTGGGAGACAGGAATCCTTCAAACTCCTAGAGGAGAACATAGGCAGTCACCTCTTCAACAATGGCCACAGCAACTTCTTTCAAGACATGTCTCCAAAGGCAAAGGAAACAAAAGTGAAAAATGAACTTTTCAGACTTCATCAAGATCAAAAGCTTCTGCACATCAAAGGAAACAGTCAACAAAACAAAGAGGCAACCCACGGAATGGGAGAAGATATTCGCAAATGACACTATAGACAAAGGGCTGATATCCAAGATCTATAAAGAACTCCTCAAACTCAACATACACAAAACAGATAATTACCTCAAAAAATGGGCAGAAGACATGGACAGACACTTCTCCAAAGAAACACAAATGACTAACAGACACATGAAAAAATGTTCATCATCACTAGCCAGCAGGGAAATTCAAATCAAAACCACATTGAGATACCACCTTACACCAGTTAGAATGGCCAAAATCAACAAGACAGGAAACAACAAGTGTTGGAGAGGATGTGGAGAAAGGGGAACCCTCTTACACTGTTGTGGGGATGCAAGTTGGTGCAGCCACTTTGGAAAACAATGTGGAGGTTCCTCAAAAAATTGAAAATAGAGCTACCCTATGACCCTACAATTGCACTACTGGTTATTTACCCCAAAGATACAGATGTAGTGAAAAGAAGGGCCATCTGTACCTCAATATTCATAGCAGCAATGTCCACAATAGCCAAACTGTGGAAGGAGCTGAGATGCCCTTCAACAGATGAATGAATAAAGATATGGTCCATACATACAATGGAGTATTACTCAGCCATCAGAAAGGATGAGTACCCAACTTTCTCATCAACATGAATGGGACTGGAGAAGATTTTATCCTGAGTGAAATAACTCAAGCAGAGAAAGTCAATTATATGGTTCACTTACTTGTGGAGCATAAGGAATAATATGGAGAACATTAGGAGAAGGAAAGGAAAAGTGAACTGGGGGAAATCGGAGAGGGGGATCCCTGAGAGACTGTGGACTCTGAGAAACAAACTGAGGGTTTTGGAGGGGAGGGGGAAGGGGGGTTAGGTGATCCTGATGGTGGGTATTAGGGAGGGCAGGTATTGCATGGAGCACTGGGTGTGGTGCATGCATAAACAATGAATCTTGGAACACTGAAAAAATTAAATTTAAAAATTTTAATTAGCCAACATAAAGCACGCCACTAGTTTCAGATGTAGTGTTCAATAATTCATAAGTTGCGGGGCACCTGGGTGGCTCAGTAGGTTAAAGCCTCTGCCTTTGGCTCAGGTCATGGTCCCAGGGTCCTGGGATTGAGCCCCGCATTGGGTTCTCTGCTCAGAGGGGAGCCTGCTTCCTCCTCTCTCTCTGCCTGCCTCTCTGCCTACTTGTGATCTTTGTCTGTCAAATAAATAAATAAAATCTTTAAAAAATAATAATTCATAAGTTGCATATATGATTTATGGATAAATGAATCCAAATCAATAAAAGCAGCATCCTGCATGTAAATGAACTTATGTGACATTTGTCTTTCTCTGTTTGAGTTACTTCATTTGGCAGAATACCCTCTAGGACCACCCATATTGTTGTGAATGGCAAAATTTCAATCTAAAAAGCAAAAGGAGCAAAGAAAACCAGAAACAGATTTATAAATAAAGAGAACAAACTGGTGGTTGTCAAAGGGGGATGGGAGAGAGTAGAGGGATGGGTGAAATGGGCGAAGGGGATTAAGAAGCAGAAAATTCCAGTTCTAAAATAGATAGGTCACAGGGATGAAAAGTATAACTTAGGGAATATAGTCAATAATATTGTAATAACTTTATATGGTGATAAAAGGTGACTATGTTTATCATGGTGCGCATTTCATAATGTATATGATTGTTGAATCATTATATTGAGCACCAGACACTAATATAACATTGTGTCAACTATACTCAAAAACAAAAGCAAAAAAGTGTCCCAGGGATTTGGTTACTTGTATTTTTCCTGTTTTTTCTCTGTCCTCTAAGTGAAGAATAGTGTTTGCCTCTTAATCCCTAAATAAGTACCTTGTTTACCATAATACAGTTATGGTCTAGAAGGGTAGTTATGGTCTAGAAGGGTAGAGAGGAATGACCACAGCATTTTGGTTTGATTTATTGATGGTGGCCCCACTATTTTCTGAGAAGCCAGAGACCTGTGGCATTTGCTTGTCTTTTCTCCCAGAATGGTGAAGACATCTCTATGAACCTGGTTAAAGAGCAGTGTTTGTTGTTTAAAGTTAGAAATATAGTTAGAGAGACTTTCAAAGTACACATTTCTCCCTGGGTAGGAAGGCAGACCCTGGGGACCTCATTATTGAGCTGGCTAAGTACAGGGACTGATAGTGAGGAACTCATTTTCCCCAGGTCCCCAAGGACTCTGTCATACTTGGAAGGGAGACCTGATGAGATATTTCGTCCCTACTCAGTACAGCCATTGAAATTTCCAATATTTCATTTCTGTTCACATGGCAATGTAACCTCTGGGGTTGTCTCTTTCAGAGAAGAAAGAGACAATTAAGGACTGTTTGTTGTTGAAGGCTAATTGAGGCCATCCCCCTCCCTGAGACTGTCCCCTTGTGGGCCCTGCCTTTAGTGATGGTGCCACTGGGACACCTCCTCAATGTTCTTGCCACCTCAGTCCTCAGAATTGTCAGTAATCAGCATCAGGTGAAGGATTTGATAGGGACCACTGTGAGAATAGGTCCTAAAAGGGGCGATATGTTTTTGTACATTCCAGAGATAATGATCACAATGATCTTTAATGCATAATTATTCTTCTTAACAAGGCTTGAAAAGACCAGCTGCAGAAAAATACATATGATGCCATATACCTACAGTAGTTTAAATACCTACATCTTATTTCATATTATGTCAAATTATATTACTATGTAATAAAATGTGATGAACAATAAAGATAAAACAAAATTCATAAAAGCGATTGCCTCTGACAAGGGGTACTGTAATTGTACAGGAGTAAAGATGATGCTTCCATGCCGTATTGATGATATTGTGCTTTATTTCTTGAGTTGAGCAGTGTGGGTAGGTGTGTCTTCAAGAAGAATGAGATGCTATTAGGGCCAACCCTCAGATTCAGTAACAGTCCACTTCTGTGGCTGTCTCAATTTTAACTAAGTCTGGACTTTGTAATCCTATGTCCACCATTTTATTTTATTTTATTTTATTGGTGCAAGCATCTCTTTTTAATTCTTCATCCCCCATCACACAACTCTTTTTTATTATTATGTTCAGTTAGCCACTGCATGGTACATTATTAGCTTCTGATGTAGTGTTCAGTGATTCATTAGTTGCGTAAAACAGCCAGTGCTCACCACAACACATGCCCTCCTATGTCCAATAGGAGAACTTCTCAATAATTCTGACATTGGAATGTTTCATGGCATCATTTATTTTCCCAATTCTGTTTTCATGGCTTCTAAGCTGAAATCTGGAAAACAACTCAAATAAAAAAACGAATTTTAGGCAGAACAGAATTTGAACACTTCAAGTAGAGCACTTGAATAAGGTTTTAAAGATGAGTGGATATTATGTAAATAGGGAAATGGGAGAGAGTAATTTTAGACTGGGATCATTAGACTAACAATGTAGAATGCCTCCTTGGTTAATGTAATGGTGTTCTGTTTTATTTATTTATTTTTAATTTTAATTTTTTTTTCTTTTCAGTGTTCCAGAATTGTTTATGCACCACACCCAGTGCTCATTTTTGACCAGGATGACATCCTCAAGAAAATGCAGATTAGAAGCCCTGCTTTTTAAAACAAATCCTCATTTTGTGTTTTTATTATGGAGGGTACTTATATACTTCAGTGCTCATAAAAATACAAACAAGTCATGGAAATTTTTTTATTTTTAAGTTTCATTGTGGCTTTTTATAATTACTACAATTAAATAGTGCTTTGATAGTGACTACATTTAAAAAAAAAGAACTTCTCCCACTACAGGGAATGTCTCCCAAGCTTGTGTGTGAGGGTTGAGGGAGATGCAGTAAATCTGTAAGACACCACAGGATCCTGAGTTAGTTAGTTAACATCCTGCATGTTAGGCATGCATTTCACTTGTGCCTAACAGTGGGTTGAAACCTCTTCCCCAAATGGATTACATGTTGTCTTGTGTCCTGGCCAGGCCTGGTCCTGAGGATGACATCTATATTTAAACATGGAATGTCACATAGCATGTCCAATGTCATGATTTTGTTAGATGAGATAATACTCATTTCGTGATAGGCAGCTCGAGTTATTTAGTTACTTTGTGGTTTACAATAAGCTTCTCAGTCTGACCAGAGATCAACAGCAAGCTAGAAGCCCCTTTTCATGTAGAGAATGGTTGCAAGCTTGAAGTTACATTTCCCCACTTGGAGCTTGATGATCCTCCACACAACACTCTTATCTTCTACAGATGCTTCATGGGCCTTGTATCTTCTAGGGCACAATCAGGGTGATCATATAATTTATTAGCTATATTAGGACATTTTGAGAGTAAAGGTGAACATTATTGGAAAATTATTCATAAACCAGGACAATATGGCCTCCCGAGCCATAACTCTCATGTTGTGGTTCTCCTTGAACTACAGCCTTTACCCATTGTAGAGCCTTCTCTTTCTCCATTTCCCCCTCCCACACTGTTCAATACTGACAGCCTCATGGATTATCTAAAAATGGGCTTGGGCTTCATAATCAAGTTAGGAATATTTATCTTCCAAATTTATCAGAGGCCTACCAAATTTGCCTTCTTATTTTTTTTAATTAGTGGTACAAGATAAGTCAACACACATTCTGATTTCCTTGGGTTAGTAATCCAAACCATGTAACATTATAATACAGCTGGAAATCAGGAAATGTGATGTTTCTAGCTTTGGCTACTCATGGTCTTTTGAGGTTTCATACAAATTTTGGGATTTTTTTTCTATTTCTATGAAAAATGTCATTAGAACTATGATAGGGATTGCATTAAATCTATAGATGGCTTTGGGTGTTATGGAAAATTTAACAATATTACTTTTTCTGATCCATGAGCAAGACATATCTCTCCATTCACTTGTGTCTTCTTCAGTTTCTTTCACCAGTATCTTAGAGTTTTTAGTGTGCAAATCATTTGCCTCCTCAGTTAAATTTTTTTTAATATTTTATTTATTTATTTGATAGACAGAAATCACAAGTAGGCAGAGAGGCAGAGAGAGAGGAGGAAGCAGGCTGTCCGCAGAGCAGAGAGCCCGATGCGGGGCTCGATCCCACGACCCTGGGATCATGACCTGAGCCGAAGGCAGCGGCTTTAACCCACTGAGCCACCCAGGTGCCCCTCCTCAGTTAAATTTAATTGGAAATTTTTATTGTTTTTAAGCTATTGTATATGGGATTATTTTCTTTCTTCCCAGATCATTCACTGTTGGTGTATAGAAATACCACTGATATTTGTGTGTGTGTTGATTTTGTATTCTGCAACTTCACTGCATTTGTTTATTAGTTCCTATGCAAGTTTTGGTAGAATCTGTAGGATTTTCTGTATGCATGATGATGTCATCTGGAAACAGAGGTAATTTTACTTCTTCCTGTCTGATTTGGATGCCTTTATTTACTTATTTATTTATTTATTGTCTGGTTGCTTTAACTAGTAATTCTAATAATGTTATTGGTCCATTCAGATTTTCTATTTCTTCATAATTCAGTCTTAGTAGATTGTATGTTTCTAGGTGTCCCATTGGTTGGCATATGATTGTTCATAGTAGTCTCTTATGATTTTTTACATTTTTGTAGCATCAGATGAATGACTTCTTTTCATTTATTGTCTTCTTTATTTGGATCCTCTCTTTGTCTCTCTCTCTCTCTCTCTCTCTTCTTCTCTCTCTCCACTCTCTCTCTCTCTTTGGGTAATATAGATAATGGGTTGTCAATTTTATCTTTTCAGAGAACCAACTTATAGTTTTGTTAATCTCTTCTACTGTTTTCCTGTTCTCTATTTCATTTATCCACTCTAATTTTTATTATTTCCTCCCTTATGATATCTCTGGGCTTATTTTGCTCTTCTTTTTCTAGTTCCTTGAGGTATAATGTTGGGTTTCTTATTCAAGATTTTTCTCTTTTATGTATACATTTATTCTTAGAAACTTTAAAAAATTCTTTTGATACAAAAAGTTTGGTATGTGCATATCAATTTTTTATGTGTCACGATAGTTTTTATTTCCCCTTTGTTTCCTCTTAATCCAGTGGAATCTTCTGATCCAGCAGTGCATTGTTTAATTTCCATGTCTTTGTGAGTTTTCCAGCTTTCTTACTGTTATTGATTTCTATTTTTATACCACTGTGGTCAGTAAATATATTTGAGATAATTTGTATCTTCTTGAATTTGTTGAGATTTGTTTTGTGTCCTACCATATGACCTGTCCAGAAAATATCCCATATACACTTGAGAAGAATGGAAATTCTGTTGCTGTTGGGTGCAATGTTCTGTGCATCTCTGTTAGGATCATTGGTCTACTGTGGTGTTAAAATCTTCTGTTTCCTTACTGATTCTCTGTCTCATGACCTATCTGTTGCTGAGAGTGGGAAATTAAATTTCCCAACTCCTACTATATTGCTGTTTAATTTCTCCTCTTAGTTATGTTAGTATGTGCTTTATATTTTTAGGTGTTGTGATATTGTATGCATATTTACAGTTTTTGTATCTTTCTGACAAATTGATCTTTATATAATGACTTACTTCGTCTTTTTTGACAATTTTTTAGCTTGAAGCCTGTTTTTTTTCTTTTTAAAAAATATATTCATTTGAGAAAGAGAGAGAGAACATAAATGGGATAGGAGGGACAGAGGAAGAGGGAGAAGCAGACTCCCCCCTAAGCAGGGAACCTAACACAGGGCTGGATTCCAGGACCCCAAGATCATGACTTGAGCCTAAGGCAGATGCTTAACTGTCTGAGCCACCCAGACACCCCAAGCCTGTTTTTTTTTCTGATTATATATCCTGCTTTCTTTTGGTTATCTTTTGCTTGAAATATCTTCTTCCATCTTCTCAGTACAAGTCTATGTGTGCTCTTGAAGTGAATCTCTTCTGGAAGCATATAGCTGTGTCTTGTGTTTTTTGTTTGTCTTTTAATCCATTCAGCCATTCTATATCTTTGGATTGGAGAATCCAAAGAGAATTTAATCTGAGAATTTAATCCATTTACATTTAAATTAATTATTGATCAGGAATATCTTACTAATGTCATCTTATTAATTGCTTTCCAGGGTTTTTGTATTTATCTTGTTCCCCTTCTTCTTCTCTTGCTGCCTTTTTTGGTGAATTGATGATTTTCCATAGTGATATGCTTTAATCCCCTTCTCCTTGTCTATTGAAAATCTAACTGAAGTTTTAATTTGTAGTTACTAGGCAGCTTACATAGATCAACATATATATAATCTATTCTATTTTTTGTTGATAACTTCAATTGCAAAAAGGCCTTTACCTTTTCCCTTCCCTTTTATGTTTCTACTGCCACAAATTATTTCTTTTTATATTGTTTATTAACAAGTTTAGTAGCTATAGTTATTTTTAACACTCTTACTCTTTAGTCTTTATACTATAGTTAAGTGGTTAATAACACCCCATTGCATTAAATTGTTAGAGTATTCTGAATTTTAGTATGTATAAGGACCTTTGCCAGGGTGCTGCATATTTTCACATGTTTTCACGTGAGAAAATAATGTTGTTTTACTTCAGTCTGAAGAACTGAAGAACTTTCAGCATTTCTTGAAGGCAAGGCTAGTGGCGATAATTTCCCACAGCTTTTATTTGTCTGGAAGTCTTTATTTCTCCATTACTTCTGAAGGATGACTATGGTGGATAGAGAATTCTTTGTCAGTATTTTTTTTTCTTTTAGCACTCTGAATATATTACCCTGTTCTTTCTATGATGATAGGCTTTCTGCTGAGAAATCTGCTGACAGCCCAATGGCGGTTCTGTTGTAGGTCTTTTATTTTCTCTTGTTGCTTTTAGGATTCTCTATTTGTCCTTGATTTTTGACAGTTTTATTGTAATGTGTTTTGGAGAAAATTTTGGATTGAAATTTTGGGGTGACCTATTCACCTGATGAATGTGCACGTTTAAATCTCTCTCCAGGTTTAGGAATTTCTCAGCCATTTTTTTTTTTTTAAATAAGCATTCTGAGGGCACCTGGGTGGCTCAGCTGTTTAAGCATCCATCTCTTGATTTCAGGTAAGGTCATGATCTCAAGGTTGTGGGATCAAGCCCTGCATAGGGCTTTGCACACAACATGGAGTCTGCTTTTCCCTCTTCCTTTCTCCTTCCCCTGCGCATGATGTCTATTTCTCTCTCTCTAAAATAAACAAACAAACAAATACATAGATATCTTTATAAAATGAGCTTTCTGCTCCCTTCTCCCTCTCTTGTCTTTCTGGAACTGCATTAATCTGTACATTGCTTCTTTTGATGGCATCACATAGACCATTGGCATTTTTCACTCTTTTTCGTTCTTTTTTCTTTATCCTTCTCTAACTTGGTAATTTCAAACTTCTTATCTTCTAAATCACAGATTCTTTCTTCTCTTTGGTCTATCTGATGCTAAAATTATCTATTGAATATCTTATTTCCTTTATGGTATTCTACAGCTCCAAAATTTCTGTTTGGTTCTTAGAAAGATATATATGTTTGCTAATCTTATTTTGTTCATGTATTGTCTTCCTGATTCTGTTGACTTGTTTTTCTGTGTTTCCTTATAGCACCATTAATTTCCTTAAAATATGTACTTTGAATTCTTTTTTAATTTGTGTTATGTTAACCACCATACAATACATCATTAGTTTTTGATGCAGTGTTCCAAGATTCATTGTTTGCATATAACACCCAGTGTTCCATACAATATGTGCTACATGAATTCTCTTCTTTAAGATTTTATTTGTTTGACAGACAGAGCACAAGTCAGGGGAGTGGCAGGCAGAGGGAGAGTGAGAAATAGGAGCCCTGTGTGGGGCTCAGTCCCAGGACCCTGGGATCATGACCTGAGTCAAAGGCAGATGCTTAACTGACTGAGCTACCCAGCCACTCCTTGAATTCTTTATAAGGTAAATTGTGGATCTCCATTTCTGTGGGTTCCATTACTGGAAGACTGCTATGACTTTTTGGTAATGTCATTTCTCCTTGATTTTTCATCTTCTTTGAAGTTTTTTGTGTTACTTTCTTTGCTTTTGAAGTAGCAGTCACTTCTCCAATTTGTAATAAATGCCTTCATGTGAGAAGGCACTTTCTCCAGCCCTACTAGAGATTCTGAGACTTTCCAGGACCTTGCCTTGATGCTCTCACTCCAAGCAAGCACATATCTTGAGCTTGTATGTCTTCTCTTCTCTTCTCTTGCATATCTTGATCCTGACATGCACCAGGCTGTACGCTGATGGCCTCCCTTTGTTTTCCTGAAGGTGATGCCACAGCTTAAGTATGTGATTTCTGACTGGTCAGCAGACCCTGGCCTGCTTTTGGAGTGTGTTCTCTAGCCATCCACTGGAGCTTGCTCTTGCTACTATCCTCAGGACTATGCACAGGAAACTGGTGACAGTGTGAGGGGCACACAGGGAACTGGAGGTCTGGAGGTCCCTGTGGGTATCTTATGCCACCATGATGTTGATGTCACTCTCCCTGAATTTCTATTCCTGAGCATCAAGTCCTCATAATTATTTCTGTTAGAAAATATAAAATTTTTTTCCTCATTTAAAAAATTTAATTTCTTTTCAGTGTAACAGAATTCATTGTTTATGCACCACACCCAGTGCTCCATGCAATACATGCCCTCCACAATACCCACCACCAGGCTCCCCCAACCTCCCACCCCCCACCCCTTCAAAACCCTCATATTGTTTTTCAGAGTCTATAGTCTCTCATGGTTCATCTCCCCCTCCAATTTTATTCAGAGTTCAGTACATAAATACTGAGATATCATAGAAAAAATTGGACATAATGTAGACAATTAATTTATTACAAAGGCAATGGAGGGAGTAGAGGAAAAACTCTAGGCTGGGCTTCCTCTAAAAAGCTGATCAGTGGGACAACTATTCCTGGCAGAAGTGATAGGCTGCCACCAGGTTTACTGAACTCAAGAATATATTGTTCTGGCAGATATCTGTTGTTCAGGAAGCCAGGATCAGTACAGAAATGAAAAACACTTCCCTCAGGTAGACATTCATGGAATACAAATTTTATCTGGGACAGCTAAGAAAATCACCAAAAGAGAATGTGTTTCACAAGAAAAAAAAAAAGGCATGGGGCCCATTAACACAGAGGACAAGTAGAGAATTATTTCTACTAGGATGATTGGAGGGGGGTGCCAGGATGGCACCCATGTGCAGGAAGGTGAGGTCACTGAGGAGATTAAGTGTGCTTGTTAATTAATTACAGGGTATTGAAAAGAAGAAGAAGGTAATAGGCCTGTTCAGGTTGGATTTAATAGATACTATCTAAACAAAAAATAAATAAATAATAGCTTAAGTGTATTATTTGGAAATAGATAAATGCCAAAAGGAAAAGCCAAAATATTTCAAAGTGGGTGCTTATTTATGAAAGGTGTCAGGGATGGAGAAGGATGCAGCAGGTGACTGTTTCACAGGTGATCAAAAGAATTCATCATATAATGTTAATTTTGTATATATGTAATCTTTATTTACTTTCTATATAATGTTTACATGTGTTATATATTTATGTTTACAGTATTATATATGTTTATATATACATTTACATACATATATAATACTTATACATAATATTTATATGTAATACTTATTTATTACTATATAGTGTTCCGTAATATTATGTATGTTATATATGTATATAACACTATATAATATATTTATAAAATTGATTAAATTCTAAATTAAATTTCACTTTAAGATTAGTATTGGATAATCTTAATGTAATATACATAAGAAAGTGTTTTACGAATGAATCTTGGAACACTGAAAAAATAAAATAAAATAAAACAAAAAAGAAAGTGTTTTACATTTTTCTATCCTTTTTTTATTATTTTCTTCTTTCTTGTTTTCATTTATATTTCATTTATTCATATAGTTGACATATTACATTAGTTTCAGATGTACGGCATAGTGGTTGGACAACTCTCTACCTTCTGCTATACTCACCACAAGTGTGGCTACCATCTATCACCATACTGTGTTGCACCTTTTATTCCCGTGACTTATCCATTCCATTACTGGAAGGCTAAATCCCCCAACTCCCTTTACCCATTTTGCTCCCACACCAGCAATTATCAGCTTCTACTCTGTATTCACAGGTCTGATTCTGCTTTCTGTTTCTTTATTCATTTATTTTTTAGATTCTCTATATAAGTGAAATGATACGGTAGTTGTCTTTTAAAAAATAATTTCTTATGTTATGTTAGTCACTATACAGTACATCATTAGTTTTTGATGTAGTGTTCCATGATTCATTGTTTGTGTATAATACACAGTGTTCCATGAAATACATGCCCTTCTTAATAACCGTTACTGTGCTCACCCATCCCCCCACTCACCTCCTCTCTGAAACCCTCAGTTTGATTCCCAGAGTCCATAGTCTCTCATGGTTCATCTCTCTCTCAGATTCCTGCCCTTCATTTTTCCCATCCTTGTCCTTATGTATTCCATGCTATTCTTTACATTCCACATATAAGTGAAACCATATAATTATCTTTCTCTGTTTGACTTATTTCACTTAGCATAATCCCCTCCAGTCCCATCCATGTCAATGCAAATAGTGGGTATTCATCCTGACAGCTGAGTAATATTCCATTGTATATATGGACCACATCTTTATCCATTCACCTGTTGAAGGGCATCTTGTCTCCTTCAACAGTTTGGCTGTTGTGGACATTGCTGCTATGAACATTGGGATGCATAAGGCCCTTCTTTTCCCTATATCTATATCTTTGCAGTAAATACTCAATAGTTCAATTGCTGGGTCATGGGGTAGCTCTATTTTTTACCATCTTGAGGAACCTCCATACTATTTTCCAAAGTGGCTTTACTAGCTCATTCCCACCAACAGTGTAAGAGGGTCCCCCTTTCTCCACAACTTTGCCAAGACTTGTAGTTTCTTATCTTGTCAACTTCTGTCATTCTAACTGATGCAAGAGTGATTGGACAACTCTGTCCAATCTGTGTTGGTTTCTCAACATGGTTTTGATTTTAATTGCCTGATGGCTAATGATGTTGAACATTTTTTCATGTGTCTGTTAGCATTTGTATGTCTTCCTTGGAGAAGTGTCCATGTACAGAAAAAGATGGTGGAGGGGTAGGGGAACTTCTTTCAACCCATCCCCTGAATTGAGCTGCATATCTAGAAGACAATTCTGAACACCCACAAAACCACGCTGAGATGTAAGAAGATATGTCTGGATCTCTACAAACAGAATATCTCTGGACGTTGGTCTCAAAGTATGAAGCAGGGAGCTATGATTCCATGGGCAGATAAACAGAAGGGGGAGGGAGCTTCCATAAGCAATTGCGCTGAGAAGGTGAAATAGTAGTTTTCTATCTTTGTACAAACAGAATATTACATCCCTTTCTCTATAAAATCACAGGAGAATTTAATGGTTTACATTAATGGAAGATGGCTTTGTATGGCAGTGGTTTATCTCTCACATATATTCGCAAAATGTGTGTGGCTGAACTTATATCAGAGTGACAAAGAGATCTGGCTTTGGAGCCAGCATACTTGGTTTCATATCCTGCTGCCACCACTAACACTGTGGCAAAAGATGAGTGGCTTAACTTCTCTGTACCTCAGTTTCCTCATTTAGAGAAGCTGATAATTAAACTAGTTTTTTGTATAGGGTACTGGTGGGCATTAAAAGGGCCAACTTATGCCAAGTGTTTAAAATATTCTAACACTTATTAAGGGCATTAGAAGTATTTGCTATTATTATTAGGGAAGGCACATCAGAACGAGTGTAAAATTGGAAGCTAGTATGTAAAGCCAAAGGTATCCAGACAGAGTTCAAGTGTGAAAGCAAGTGAGATGAGTTGGGCTGTTGTAGAACCAAAGCACTGTAAGAGTTTGGGGGAAATAAGGGAGATACAAGCTTAAGACTTTCTAATTAATGTCTGTGCCTCTTGCTAGACCCAGACGAGCAGATATGCAATATAGAAAACAGGTCACAGCATTAGCAATGTTATTAGGAAATGAAAATCCCTTCATGAACAGAGATTTTAATGGGAAGTCAAGGGAAGTTATTAATGGAAGATTTTTGAAAAATTAAAATTGATAATCATCATAATGTTCAGTATCAAATGAGTGATACTTGAATTCTTTTCAAAAATTTCAGAATTTTTTAAAAATTTAAATTCCAGAGTTAGTTAACATACAGTGTAGTATTAGTTTCAGATGTAGAATTTAGTGACTTATCACTTACATATAACAGGATTGCTCATCACAAGTGATCCCCTCCATTCACCTCCCCCCACATCTCCCCTCTGATAATCATCAGTTTGTTCTCTGTAGTTAAGAATTTGTTTCTTGGTTTGCCTCTCTCTTCCCTGACCCTTTGCTCTCATTGGTTTTATTTCTTAAATTCCACATATATGCAAAATCATGCAGTATTTGTCTTTCTCTTACTGGCTTATTTCACTTAACATTATACTCTGTAGCTCCATCCATATCATTGCAAATGGAAAAACTTCATTCTTCTTTTATGGCCAAGTAATATGTTAATATATGAATATTATGACATCTTTTTTTCCCTCAGATCTAGGGTTAGGATTAGGTTTAGGACCAGGTTTATGGTAAGGGTTGGTGTTACTGCCAGAGTGATGGTATGTGCCTGGTATCCTGCAGCTCAGAGACTCTCAAGAGGGTTAGGTTTATGTTAGGGTTTGAATTAGGGGTTAGGAATTAGGAGTTAAGGGTTAGAGTTAGGGCTAGAGCTAGGGTTTAGTTAATGAATGTGCCTAGCAATGCATAGTTCAGAGACATTTCCATAGAATGAAACACCTGTTGGGGTGAGAATAGATATGCTTGTGGAAGGAGATGAGGGAAGATAAGGGAAGATGAGATGAGGGAGATGAGGGAAGGTGGGGATTTGGGGCTCTAAATACTCTTTAAATAGGTTCTTTGAATTTTGTAGGCATAAACTTACAATTGAACTTAAAGACAACCAGGAAGGCATAAATGGTGTAGGTTGACTCTCAAAGACCACTAGGTTAATAAAGAAAAGTTTAGTTTTAATATATTCCACCTTTTCTGTTTCATGAGTCCTGAATCTCTCCTACTTCTAACCAGTTGTCTGGTAAATTTGGACTTTACCCTGATGGGAAGGAGTGGAAAAATCAGGTGACTCTGCAGAACCAATTCCCTTCATTGACAATACAACTCAAAGCAACTTTTTCCCTGTCATTTGATGATAAGTTTTGTGGCATCTTGGTACAAATGCAACTTCAAGTTGAAGGTATTTCTGTGAAGAGGTTTATTTTGACAAACTCAATACCCCCAAAACAAATAAACCAGTCAAGAAATGGGCAGAAGACATGAACAGACACTTGTCCAAAGAAGATATTCAAAAGGCTAACAGACACATGAAAAAATGTCCAATATAACTAGCCATCAAGAAAATACCAATCAAAACCACAATGAGATACCGCCTCACACCAGTCAGAATGGCAAACATTTTAAAAACAGGAAACAACAAATGTTGGCAAGGATGTGGAGGAAGAGGAACCCTCTTACATTATTGTGTAAGAATGCAACCTGGTGCAGCCACTCTGGAAAACTATATGAAGCTTCCTCAAGGCATTAAAAATAGAGCTACCCTACAACTCAGCAATTGCTCAACTAGGTAGTTATCCCAAAGATACAGATGTAGTGAAAAGAAGGGGCACATGCACCCTAATGCTCGTAGCAGCAATGTCCACAATAGCCAAACTGTGAACGGATGTGAGATGTCCTTCAACAGATGAATGGATAAAGATGTGTTTCATATATACAGTGGAATACTACTCAGCCATCAGAAAGGATGAATTCCTACCATTTGCATCGACATGGATGGAACTGGGGGGCATTATGCTGAGTGAAATAAGTCAATCAGAGAAAGACAATTATCATATGGTTTCATTCATATGTAGAAATAAGGAATAACACATAGAACCATAGCAGAAGGGAGGGAAAACTAAATGGGAAGGAATTAGGGAGGGAGACAAACCATGAGAGACTGTGGACCCCGGGAAACAAACTGAGGACTACAGAAGGGAGGAGGTTGGTGGTGGTATGGGGTAGGTATTAAGGAGGGCATGTGTTGTGATGAGAACTGGGTATTATACACAGTTAATGAGTCATTGAACACTACATCAAAAACTAATAATGTATTTTCTGGTATTGGTAAAAACTAATAATGTACTAATAATAATGTACTAATGTACTGAACATAATTAAACAATGAGTTTTATCTTGTGAACATTATACTGTTCTTACCTGGACTGTTCCTTGAAGGGCATTAATTGCAATACTGAGATTTGTGTTCCCCTTGGTCCCAGTCAAGGAATGAAAGTCACATTATTCTTTTTGTTTCCACAAAGATTCTGTTTGCTCTGGGATAAGAATTCCATCCACTGATACCTTAAATGCCCTAAAGAATTCCTGCATTCTGTTCAAAGCACATCTTCCAGACAAGACCAGGCTTTCTCTTCTGTGATACTGACAATCAGTTTGTTTTAGCCTCTGCTTCCCGTGGATAGATTTTGGACCTTAGCACAGATGGCACAGGGAGACAGTTAGGTTGACATTTTCAGATTGCACGGCAGCCTGAATGCTTGTGTTGCTAAGTACGCAATAAAGCATAGGCCAGGAAGAGAACCGCAGGGAGAGTGGATAAGTGCAGGAAAGTCAATATGGAAAGGCTGAGAGAGCCCTGCTCACAAGTCAAGTTTCGTTCAAAGGAACAGATATGACAGGAATTCAGAGAATGTCTCTTAGTGACGCTGGGGTGAGAGGACACTGGTAAGCCATCCATTTTCCCTATAATGTTTGTCTTCAAGGGAGAGAGAGAGATTTTATTCCACGGTTCAAAAGGCGCCCATTGATATGGTCTTCATGCCCCCTCCTCCACTAAGAGGAGATCAAGCCAAGAAACTCCAAACTCCTTTCATTATGAATTCTGTATTTTTTGTCCCTTATCTCCTATCCCTTTTTACTTCTAGGAGAATGCAGAACAACAGCTGGTACAGCAGTTAAAGAAACAACACATACCTGCCACTTTCTTGTACTTAATGTAGTAAGGAATTCAGGCAGCTTGGTAAGGGAAGGAAATTTTGTCTGCCTCAGAGAAAATACCCACAGCATCTGAGTTAAAATATTTTGTGTTTTATTACTTCTTATTTTAGGGAAATAAGAAAGAAATCCCTCTGAACCTCCCCCCCATCCCTCATGAGGTTAATGACACTTACCTTATCAATAATATTAAATAGTGTATAATTATCTTTGAGAGTTACTCTTAAGGTCTTGGATCCCATTTGATGTCCCTATCTTTCTAGCTGTAACTCAACCAACTAGGCATCCCTTATCTTTTTCAAGGTTACAATATTTGAGCTAGTAAAATTCCCTCAAAAGACTGCAGGTGGGTCTGTTAAGGTTGAATTTGTCTTTGCCATCTTCTATCAGAGAGTGAGGGGCAGATGTGGCTGGGAAAGCTGTTTGGGAACATGTAAGTGTGAGCTATTATATCTTTTAACAGCAACTATATATTAAAGTATTTGTCTTTTCTATGAAAAATTAGTAACACACAAGAGAAAAAAGCCAACTGAAAACCAAATTATTAATGTACATTTGAGTTGCTTAACTTCATTTTTTTACAAAGCAACAAACACAAGATAAATTGTTAATTGGATCTTATGCAATACTCACTATCTTTGTCCATTAAAACACAATTAATTTTCTATTCAGAGGCACCAACTGAAATTGTAGAACACCCAAAAATGTGGAATATTTATAAATTATGACTCAGAGCTCAAATGTCTTAGCTGCTGTTCTAAAGCACATGAAATTTTGTGGAAACCATCTTTCCATGCTGTTGTCCAGGCCTCACAGCCTGGGATTCACACCCTTTCAATCCCAAGCACCACCATTGGTTCCTATCCTCTTTCCTGCTCCAAACACCATCCCCTTTCCTCTTGCTCCCTCTTCAGTTTCCTTCAACTCTGTATTTTCATTTTGGTCATGCAAAGTTAGTTCTAGTCTCATTTGTGACTGGAAGCATTCTATTACTGAAACATCCATTCTATTTTACTTTTCAATCAGGATTAAGATCTTCTTTTAGCTCATAGTGTGAATACTCACTTTTGTATGTGTGTGTACACACATGCACCCTTGCTTATAGTTCCAGTTGCATGCTATTTTCTGTCTCGATATAAGCTATTACCATAAATAAATAAGAATATTTTGTTCATCTTATAATGCAATTGAAGCTTATTTTTTTCACCCAACATTGACATTTTAAAATTGTTACTGAGTTATTTTTCATCTCATGGTAACCCCCACTTATAAGTAAGATTATTTAGACTACAAAAGTCCTTTTCTCTGTCCCACAAAACAGGAAGT
>ML096605.1:107023-121112 GCA_003697995.1 Taxidea taxus jeffersonii
AAGAGCAGCATTTAGAAATGTCATGGGTTTTTGCCAGTCTGAGGGTAGGAGATTGGCAATGAGTGGGCAGCTTTTGAGTTTATGACTCTTCCTTTAGGTACAGAGAAAAATGAATGATGAGGGGAGAAAATGCAAGTTCTGAAGGCTACTTTGTTCTGCTGGGTTTTTCCAACTGGCCTCATCTGGAGGTAGTTCTCTTTGTGGTTATCTTGATGTTCTACTTGATGACATTGGTAGGCAACCTGTTTATCATTATCTTATCATACCTGGATGCTCATCTCCACACGCCCATGTACTTCTTCCTCTCAAACCTCTCTTTTCTGGATCTCTGCTACACCACCAGCTCCATCCCTCAGTTGCTGGTCAACCTCTGGGGCCCAGAAAAGACCATCTCTTACACTGGTTGCATGATTCAATTTTACTTTGTCCTTGCACTGGGAACCACAGAGTGTGTCCTCCTGGTGGTGATGTCCTATGACCGTTATGCAGCTGTCTGTAGACCCTTGCATTATGCTGTCCTCATGAATCCTCGTTTCTGCCACCTGTTGGCTGTGGCTTCCTGGGTCAGTGGCTTTACCACCTCAGCACTTCATTCTTCCTTTACCTTCTGGGTACCCTTATGTGGACATCGCCAAGTGGACCACTTCTTCTGTGAAGTTCCAGCACTGCTGCGATTATCATGTGCTGATACCCATGTGAATGAGCTGATCACAAGCTCCATTTTTGTTCTCATACCACTCATCCTCATTCTCAGCTCATACAGTGCCATTGCCTGGGCTGTGCTGAGGGTGCATTCAACAACCAGACTTCAGAGAGCCTTTGGGACATGTGGAGCCTATCTTATGGTTGTGTCCCTCCTTTTCATTCCCATCATCTGCATATATATCTGTAGCCACCCTCAGGAAAGTCTCAAGATCAAGGCAAGTTCATTGCCATCTTTTATACAGTTGTCACGCCTAGCCTCAACCCTCTAATCTACACTCTGAGAAACAAAGATGTAAGAGGGGCAATAAGGAGATTTATGGGGTGGGAGAGAGAGATATGAGAGAGAGATCACAATTTCTGCCCTGCAGTTTTTGTTCAGAATCTTGTCCATCTTGGAGGGTGGTTTCCCTAATTCTTTGATACTTATTTCAGTCTACATCCCAGGAAATATGTAAGAAAAGTTCAGCCCTAAATTTGCATTCTTTTTATTGGCTTATTCTGAAAATATTATCTAAAGAAAACCTTTTATATTTGTACTGCTTTAACTTTAATAATTCCATATTTAGTGTCCAGAGAAATTAGAGACTGGATTTTAAGGATAATATGCTAATTTATGGACTGAGCATTAATATCTACAGAAAGGGGAACAATATAGCAAAGGCACAAGTGAATGGAGTCTTTGGTCATTAACAGGTATTTGATTTAGCTAAGTGGTCAAAAGATGTATGGTGGTTCTTTGGTTGAAGCATACTCTTCTAAGATACTAAATTATATGAGTGTTTTATCCTATAGGTCTATACACTGGTTGCAGTGAAGAGTATAAAGAAAGAGCTATTCAAATGGATAAACACCCATCCATGTGTTCATCTACTCATTCATTCATTTATTTACTTTGTTAGCTAAATGTCTTCTAGATTTCACATTTTTGCTAACATAGACAAACACTATGACAAAAGGTAGACATTCTTTTTTATGTAAATATATCTCATTTTCTGGTGGAAGAAATGAAAATGTAAGATAAAAAATGAAGTACCTTTATATGACTTAATTTGTCACTGGGCATGGTGCTGATAAATTAGGGTAGTTTGATGATGAATACTGCATGATATACTCAACTAATGAATCATTGAACATTATATCAAAAACAACTGATGCACTCTACCTTTGCTAATCGAATTTAAACTTAAAAATTAAGGGGGAGAATCAGGTGGGGGAAATCGGAGGGGGAGATGAAGCATGAGAGACTGTGGACTCTGAGAAACAAACAGGGTTTTGGAGGGGTTTTGTGGTGGGTACTAAGGAGGACACATATTGCATGGAGCAGTGGGTGTGGTGCATAAACAATGAATCTTGGAACACTGAAAAAAATATGATTTCTAAAAAAAATTAAGGTAACTTTTTTAAAATTAAAATTTAATTTACATATAGTGCATTATTAGTTTCAGGGTTAACTTAGTGATTCCTCAGTTTCGTATAACACCCAGTGCTCATTACCTCAGTGCCCTCCTTCATGCCCATCACCCAGTTATAGGGTAGCTTTTCGGTTTTTTTTCAGCACGTGTTAAACTACTTTTCTTTTTTTAATTTTAGTCCCCAGAAAGGCAGCTCAATTACTGTGGGGTACTGGGTGCAAGACAAATTAGCAGCACTGCATCCAGTAGGCCACATCATGTTTTATTTCCTGTCTTTTTTTTAAATTTAAATTCAGTTAGCCTTTGTAGAGTACGTCACTCATTTTTGGTACATTAAATGATTCATTAGTTGCAAATAACATCCAGTGTTCATCATATCACTTGCTCTCCTTAATGCCCATCATCCAGCTACCCCATCCCCACATCCACCTCCATTTCTCTAACCTCCTAAACTAAGGATACACTATATGTTGGCTAACTGAACATAATTTTAAAAATAGGGTATCTTTCGGGGCACCTGGGTGGCTCAGTTGGTTAAGCGACTGCCTTCAGCTCCGGTCATGATCTCAGGGTCCTGGGATCGAGCCCCGCATTGGGCTCCTTGCTCACTGGGGAGCCTGCTTCTCCCTCTCCCTCTACTGCTCTGCCTGCTTGTGTCTCTTGCTCTCTCTGTCAAATAAATAAATAAAAAAAATAAAAAAAATAAAAATAGGGTATCTTTCTATTTTTTATTTTTTATTATGTTATGTTAGTCATGATACAGCACATCATTAGTTTATGATGTGGTGTTCCATGACTCACTGTTTGTCTTTTTAAAATTTAAAACAAAACCAGTAGTTTGGCCATAAATCTTGAAAAATCAATATCATTAGGTAATTCCTGTAGGAAGATGACGATATTAAAGAAAAACCAGGGGTGCCTGGGTGGCTCAGTGGGTTAGGCCTCTGCCTTTGGCTCAGGTCATGATCTCAGGTCCTGGGATCGAGCCCCACATCGGGCTCTCTGCTCAGTAGGGAGCCTGCTTCCTTCTCTTTCTCTGCCTACTTGTGATCTCTGTCTATCAAGTAAATAAAAAAAGTAAAATTTAAAAAAAAAGAAAAAGAAAAACCAAACCACAGTATGTGTTTAATTTGCTTTGACTTAGTTAATGACATACTGAAGATACAGTAAAACTTTTCTTTTAAACATCGTTACTCTTTGCTAAGCAGAATTCAATTTTAAGAGAAAATTTAAAGAAAATTGATTCATATCCTTTAATTTATCACTCTTAGTAGTAGATAATAACATTGATGAATCATGGGTGGAAGAGACTCCACTTATGTGTGATTTTTTCAATTAATTAATAATATGAATGTGTCATATTTTTCTTGTAATCACTTGACCAATTTATTACACACATCATTCTTCCCCATCACCACTTGAAGTAAATCTACTTTGCATGTTCTACTTCAGAGTGGAAGACATGTTCAGTCGAAGCTAGTCAGCTTATAGATAGGAACAGTGGTCTAGGGATAATTTATTTTATTTTATTTTGTTATGATGTTAGTCACCATACAGTACTTCATTAGTTTTTGATGTAGTGCTCCATGATTCATTGTTTGCAGACAATTTTTTTAAGTGATATCTTAGAAACTCATTACATTTGGAGCTGTAATTCAGATATTAGTTGTGGTTTTTCACCTCTTTTAAGATCTAGTTGTAATTGACCTAGATCTTATCTTATTAAATAGATCATAAAACTAAGAAAAATAGATATGCTGGATTTCCCCTAGGCTCCTGAGTGCATTACCATTATGTGGTCTGCTGTGCTTGGATTCCCTCTCTGCAGATTTTGTTTTATTCCATCTTGCTTTTTTTTAATTTTTATTTTTTAAATGCCTTTTCAGTGTACCAGAATTCATTGTTTATGCACCACACCCAGTGCTCCATGCAGTACATGCCCTCCATAATACCCACCACTAGGCTCACCCAACCTCCCACCCCCTGCCCCTTCAAGACCCTCAGATTGTTTTTCAGAGTCCATAGTCTCTCATGGTTCATCTCCCCCTCCAATTCCCCCCAAGTCCCTTCTCTCCATCTCCCCATGTTCTCTGTGTTATTTATTATGCTCCACAAATATCTCATCTTACTTTTAATCTCTCACTGGACATGAACACTGATAGAAGGTAGAGTCCCATGTCCTTGAACCTATCCACAAGTAAGGCTCATGTATGTAACATAATTATTATTAAGTATTATGTAATTAAATAATCATTTTAATATTAAATCATGTGATGGGGTCACTTCACATATCACACAAACTTTACAAAATGTGAAAACACAGACTTCTCCTGCCTCCCTGGAAACTTACCATTTGGAAACCTCATGTAGCACTCCAATCTTTCAATATATAAATGGCTCTCTTTTTTCAAGTCTAGCAAAGTATAATTTACATACAGTAAAATCCATCCACTTAAAATGTACATTTAAATTAGTTTTCACAAATGTATAGTTAGACCTGTTGTGTCTTATGTTGTTAATTTAAGCCATTCTGACAGGTGTGAAGTGGTATCGTCCTGGTTTTGATTTGTATTTCCCTGATGATGAGTGGCATTGAGCAATTTTTCATGTTTCTGTTAGCCATATGGACGCCTTCTTTGGAAAAGTGTCTATTCATGTAGTCTGCCCAATTCTTGACTGGATTATTTGGGGTTTTTTGGGTTGAGTTTAATAAGTTCTTTACAGATTTTGGATACTAACCCTTTAACAGATATGTCATTTGCAAATATCTTTTCCTATTCCCTAGGCTGCCATTTAGTTCTGTCAATTGTTTCCTTCACTATGCAGAAGTTTTTATCTAGAAGAAGTCCCAGTAGTTTATTTTTGCTTTTGTTTCCATTGCCTGTGGTGACATGTCTAGTAAGAAGTTGCTACAGTTGAGGTCAAAGAGGTTTCTGCCTGTTTTCTTCTCTAGGATTTTGATGGATTCCTGCCTCACATTAAGGTCTTTGATCCATTTTGAGTTTATCTTTGGGTAAGGTTTAAGAAAGTGATCAAGTTTCATTCTTCCTTTGCTATGAACTTTTCATAGATGGTTTTTATGAAATTAAAGAAAGTTCCCTCTATCCCTACAATGTGAAGAGTTTTAATCAAGAAAAGGTACTGTACATCAAAAGGATGAATACCCAACTTTTGTATCAACATGGATGGGACTGGAGGAAATTATGCTGACTGCAATGAGACAAGCAGAGAAAATCAATTATTATATAGTCTCACTTACTTTTGGAGCATAAGGAATAACATGGAGTACATTAGGAGAAGAAAGGAAAAGTGAATTGGGGGAAATTGGAAGGGGAGATGAAGCATGAGAGACTGTGGACTCTGAGAAACAAAAAGGGTTTTGGAGGGGAGGAAGGTGGGGTGATGGGTAAGCCTGAAGGTGGGTGTTAAGGAGGGCATGGATTGCATAGAGCACTGGGTGTGGTGCATAAACAATGAATTCTGGTACACTGAAAAAATAAAATAAAAAAAATTTTTAAAGGGTGCTGTATTTTTTCAAATACTTTTTCTGCATCAGTTGAGAAGATCATATGGTTCTACCATTTTCTTTTGTTCATGTGCTCTATCGCATTGACTGATTTGTGAATATTGAACCACCTTTGCATCACAAGCATAAAACCTACTTGGTCATGGTAATAATCCTTTTAATGTACTGCTGGATCTTACTGGCTAGGATCTTATTGAGTATTTTGGCATCCGTGTTCATCAGAGATATTGGTCTGTAATTCTCCTTTTCAATGGGGTCTTTGTCTGGTTTAGGAACAAGGCAATGCTGGCCTCATAAGAGGAGTTTGGAACATGGTATTTGCACAAAAACAGACACATATACCAATGGAACAGAACAGAGACCTCAGAAATGGACCCTCAACCCTCTTGTAAATTAATCTGTGACAAATCAGGAAAAAACATCCAATGGAAAAAAAGACAGACTCCTCAATGAGTGGTGCTGGGAAAACTGGACAAATACATATAGAAGAATGAAAGTGGACCATTTCCTTACAACATACACAAAGATAAACTCACAATGCATGAAAGACCTCCATGTGACACAGGAATCCATCAAAATCCTAGAGGAGAACATAGGCAGTTACCTCTTGGACATTGCCCACAGCAACTTCTTTCAAGTTATGTCTCCAAAGACAATGCAAACAAAAGCAAAAAGAAACTTTTCAGACTTAATCAAGATAAAAAGCTTCTTTACAGCAAAGAAAACAATCAACAAAACTAAGAAGTAACTCATGGAATGGGAGAAGATATTTATAAATAACATTACAGATAAGGATCTGATATCCAAGATCTGTAAAGTACTTCTCAAACGAACACCCAAAAATAAAGATTCCAGTCAAGAAATGGGCAAAAGATATGAACAGAAAATTCTCCAGAGAAGACAAAGAAATGGCTGACACATGAAACATTGTTCTACATTACTAGTCATCAAGGAAATATAAATCAAAACCACATTGAGATACCACCTTACACCAGTTAGATGGCAAAAGTTAACAAAGCAGAAAACAGCACATGTTGACAAGAATGTGGAGAAAGGGGAATCATCCTACACTATTGGTGGGAATGCAACCTGGTGCAGTCACTCTGGAAAACAGTATGGAGTTTCCTCAAGATGTTAAGAATAGAGCTTCCCAAGGGGGAGGAGTCAAGATTGTGGAGGAGTAGGAGGCTGAGATGACATCAGTTAGTAGGAGTTCAGCTAGGTAGTTATCAAACCATTCCAAACACCCACAAATACAACAGGAGATTGAAGAGAAGAAGAGCAGCAATTCTAGAAACAGAAAATTGACCACATTCCGAAAAGTAGGACCTGTGGAGAAGTGAATCGAAGCAATAGGAAGATAGGCCACAGAGGGAGGGACCAGCTCCTAGGAAGTGGCGGAGCAATGGAGCACAAAATTAGAACTTGTAGAAGGCTGCTCCACTGAAGGACATCCCTCCAGAGGCTAAGCAGGGATGGAGCCCTCACGGGGACAGAGTGGTCTCAAGTCCTGCAGGGTCACAGAAGGATCAAGGGTGCCTTAATATAGCAGAGCTTGCAGGTATTAGAGTGGGGAAGCCAGCTACAGAGATGGAGCCGAGGAGTGAGCTCTCAGCATATGGTCTCCTTAAACTGTGGTCCATGGCACAGTCAGACCACTGCTCCTTGAGCAGGGACCCCACAAGTGGCAGATCTGGGAACCTCCCCCTCCAAAAGAGCAGCAAGGATTTGCTGGGTTTGAAGACTCCAAACAGGGCTGTGTGTCAGAGACAGAAAAACTCGGTCACAGGAAGGGTGTACTCAGAGGGTGGCCAGAGACCAGGGAGATGAGAGGGACAGACTGCTTTTCACAGAGGGTGCACTGAGGAGTGGGCCTCAGCTCTTGGCTCCTCCCAGCCAGAGATTGGGAGGTTGCCATTTTCATTCCCCATCCTCCAGAGCTCTATGGAAAGCATTCAGGGAACAAAAGCTCCTGAGAAAAATCAAGACTTTTAAAGGTCTGTCCACAAAGGGACATCACTCCATAGGATAAACTGGGGTGAAGACCTCACGAGACAGCGTGGACTCAGGTCCCGCGGGGTCACAGAAGGATTGAGGGTGTCTGAGTGTTGCAGAGCTCCCAGGTATTAGAGCGGGGAAGCCAGCTGGGGAGACAGAGCCGAGGAATGAGCTCTCAACTCAGGGTTACCTTGAACTGTAATCTGTGACACAGGCTGGTGCTCTGTGCGTGGGGTCCCCACAAGATCCAGGGAGACTCCGACATGGGAGAGCCCAGAGATCTGCGGGGTTCAGAGACTCCAGGTGGGGCTCTGTGCCAGAGACAGAGATGCTTGGTCACAGGCTGGGTGACCTCGGAGCACAGCCAGAGGCCAGTGAGACAGGAGTGATTGCACGTGATTTTCTCCAAGTGCAGCTGGAGGCTGGGGAGACGGGAGTGATTAAGCGCTTTTCTCTGAAGGCGCACTGAAGACTGGGGCTCCGAGCTCTCGGCTCCACCGGGCTGGAGATTGGGCAGCCACCATTTTCAGTCCCGTCCTCCAGAACTCGACGGAAAGTGTTCAGGGAACAACAGCTCCCGAAAGCGAACCCGAATAGATTACTTAGCCTGGCTCCTGGTAAGGGCAGTGCAATTCTGCCTGGGGCAGAGACACTTGAAAATCACTACAACAGGCCCCTCCCCCAGAAGATCAACAAGAAATCCAGCCAAGACCAAGTTCACTTACCAAGGAGAACAGGGGAATTCCAGAGGAGGAGAAAGCAAAGCATGGAATTCATGGCTTTCTCCCCATTAATCTTTAGTTTTGCAAAGTTAATTAATTTTTTTAATTTTTTTTCTCTTTTGCTAATTTTTATAAACTTTTACCCTTTCCTCTTTTAACATTTTTTAACTAGGTTATCTCAATAACTTTCTTAAAAAAATCTCTTTTGAAAAAAGAATCTTTTTTGAACCTTTATTATTATGGTCATATTTTATCCTTCATTGTATTTAACTTTATTCTTTGTATACACATAGGGTTTTTCTTCTTCTAAAAATTTTGGGGTAAAACTTCTTCTAATTAAAATACACCCTAAATCTAGCACTGGGCTTGATCTAGTCTCCAGCCCAAGCAAGTTCTCTCCACATCCTTTTTTAATTCTTCCTACCAACTTACCTGATCAACTCCTTTGTTACAATTACTGAACTTCTTTTTACCCCCTTTCTCCCCACCCCCCACGATTTGGAGTCTCTTCTGATTTGGTTAAAGCACATTTTCCTGGAGTCTTTGCCACCCTTTTAGTAGTTCATTTGCTCCTTAATATATTCTTATCTGGACAAAATGACAAGGCGGAAAAACACCACAAAAAAAAAAGAACAGGAGGCAGAACCAAAGGCTAGGGAGCTAATACAGATATTGGTAATATGTCAGATCTGGAATTCAGGATGACGATTCTCAAGGTTATAGCCAGGCTCGAAAAAGGAATGGAAGATATTAGAGAAACACTGTCTGGAGAAATAAAATCCCTTTCTGGAGAAATAAAAGAACTAAAATCTAACCAAGTTGAAATCAAAAAAGCTAGTAATGAGGTGCATTCAAAAATGGAGTCTCTTACTGCTAGGGTAAATGAGGCAGAAGAAAGAATTAGTGATATAGAAGATCAAATGACAGAGAATAAAGAAGCTGAGCAAAAGAGAGACAAACAACTACTGGACCACAAGAGGAGAATTCGAGAGATAAGTGATGCCATAAGACGAAACAACATTAGAATAATTGGGATTCCAGAAGAAGAAGAAAGAGAGAGGGGAGCAGAAGGTATACTGGAGAGGATTATTGTAGAGAATTTCCCTAATATGGCAAAGGGAACAAGCATCAAAATCCAGGAGGTGCAGAAAACCCCTCAAAATCGATAGGAATAGGTCCACACCCTGTCATCTAATAGTAAAATTTACAAGTCTTAGCGACAAAGAGAAAATCCTGAAAGCAGCGCAGGACAAGAAGTCTGTAACATACAATGGTAAAAATATTAGATTGGCAGCAGACTTATCCACAGAGACCTGGCAGGCCAGAAAGAACTGTCATGATATATTCAGAGCACTAAATGAGAAAAACAGGCAGCCAAGAATACTTTATCCAGCTAGGTTATCATTGAAAATAGGAGAGATAAAGAGCTTCCAGGACACACAAAAAATGAAATAATTTGGAAACACCAAACCAGCCCTACAAGAAATATTGAAAGGGGTCCTCTAAGCAAAGAGAGACCCTAAAAGTATTAGATCAGAAAGGAACAGAGACAATATACAGTAACAATCACCTTAAGGGCAATACAATGGCACTAAATTCATATCTCTCAATAGTTACCCTGAACATAAATGGGTTAAATGCCCCAATCAAAAGACACAGGGTTTCAGAATGGATAAAAAAAACAAAACCCATCAACATGCTGTCTACAAGAAACTCATTTTAGACCCAAAGACACCTCCAGATTGAAAGTGAGCGGGTGGAAAACAATTTAACATACTAATGGACATCAGAAGAAAGCTGGGGTGGCAGTCCTTATATCAGATCAATTAGATTTTAAGCCAAAGACTATAATAAGAGATGAGGAAGGACACTATATCGTACTCAAAGGGTATATCCAACAAGAAGAACTAACAAATTTAAATATCTCTGCCCTTAACATGGGAGCAGCCAACTCTATAAACCAATTAATGGCAAAATCAAAGAAACACATTGACAATAATACAATAATAGTAGGGGACTTTAACACCCCCCTCACTGAAATGGACAGATCATCCAAGCAAAAGATCAATAAGGAAAGGAGGGCCTTAAATGACACACTGGACCAGATGGACATCACAGATACATTCAGAACATTCAATCCCAAAGCAACAGAATACACATTCCTCTCTAGTGCACGTGGAACATTCCCCAGAACAGATCACATCCTGGGTCACAAATCAGGTCTCAACATGTACCAAAATATTCGGATTATTCCCTGCATATTTTCAGACCACAATGCTCTGAAGCTAGAACTCAATTGCAAGAGGAAATTTGGAAAGAACCCAAAAACATGGAGACTCAACAGCATCCTTCTAAAGAATGAATGGGTCAACCAGGAAATTAAAGGAGAATTGAAAAAAAAATCATGGGAACAAATGATAATGAAAACACAACAGTCCAAAATCTGTGGGACACAGCAAAGGCAGTCCTGAGAGGAAAATATATAGCGATACAAGCCTTTCTCAAGAAACAAGAAAGGTCTCAAATACACAACCTAACCCTACACCTAAAGGAGTTTGAGAAAGAACAACAAAAAAAGCCTAAACCCAGCAGGAGAAGAGAAATAATAAAGATCAGAGCAAAAAACAATGAAATAGAAACCAAAAACACAGTAGAACAAATCAACAAAACTGGGAGCTGGTTCTTTGCAAGAATTAATAAGGTTGATAACCCCTTGGCCAGACTTACCAAAAAGAGAAGTGAACGGACCCAAATAAATAAAATCATGAATGAAAGAGGAGAGAACACAACCAACACCAAAGAAATACAAAGAATTATAAGAACATACTATGAGCAACTATAAGCCAGCAAATTTGACAACCTGGAAGAAATGGATGCATTCCTAGAGACATATAACTATCAAAAGGGAACCAGGAAGAAATAGAAAACCTGAACAGACCCATAACTAGTAAGGAGATTGAAGCAGTCATCACAAATCTCCCAACAAACAAGAGCCCAGGGCCAGACGGCTTCCCAGGGGAAGTCTACCAAGCATTTAAAGAAGAATTAATTCCTATTTTCCCGAAACTGTTCCAAAAAATAGAAATGGAAGGAAAACTGCCAAACTCATTTTATGAGGCCAGCAATACCCTGATCCCAAAACCAAAGACTCCATCAAAAAGGAGAATTACAGACCAATATCCTTGATGAACACAGATGCGAAAATTCTCACCAAAATACTAGCCAATAGGATCCAACAGTACATTAAAAGGATTATTCACCACAACCAAGTGGTATTTATTGCAGGGCTGCAAGGTTGGCTCAACATTCACAAATCAATTGATGTGATACAACACATTAATAAAAGAAAGAACAAGAACCACATGATACTCTTAATAGATGCTGAGAAAGCATTTGACAAAGTACAGCATCCTTTCTTGATCAAAACTCTTCAAAGTGTAGGGATAGAGGGCACATACCTCAAGATCATCAAAGTTATCTATGAAAAACCCACCACGAATATCATTCTCAATGGAGAAAAACTGAGAGCTTTTCCACTAAGGTCAGGAACACGGCAGGGATGTCCATTATCCCCACTGCAATTCAACATAGTACTAGAATCCTAGCCTCAGCAATCAGACAACAAAAAGACATTAAACGCATCCAAATTGGGGAAGACGATGTCAAAGTATCAGTCTTTGCAGATGATATGATACTTTATGTGGAAAACCCAAAAGACTCCATTTCAAACCTGCTAGGACCTGTATACGAATTCAGAAAAGTGCCAGGATATAAAACCAATGCACAGGGGCGCCTGGGTGGCTCAGTGGGTTAAAGCCTCTGCCTTCAGCTCAGATCATGATCCCAGGGTTCTGAGCCCACATTGGGCTCTCTGCTGAGTGGGGAGCCTGATTCCATCTCTCTCTGTCTGCCTGTCTCTCTGCCTACTTGTGATCTCTCTCTCTCTCTGTCTGTCAGATAAATAAATAAAACCCTTAAAAAAAAGAAAAACAATGCACAGAAATCAGTTGCATTTCTATATACCAACAACAAGACAGAAGATAGAGAAATTAAGGACTCAATCCCATTTACAAGGGCACCCAAAAACACAAGATACCTAGGAATAAACCTAACCAAAGAGGCAAAGAATCCATACTCAGAAAACTATAAAGTACTCATGAAAGAAATTGAGGAAGACAAAAGAAATGGAAAAATGTTCCATGCTCATGGATTGGAAGAACAAAAATTGTGAAAATGTCTTTGCTACCTAAAGCAATCTACACATTTAATGCAATCCCTATGAAAAATACCATCCATTTTTTTCAAAGAAACGGAACAAATAATCCTAAAATTTATATGGAATCAGAAGAGACCTGGAATAGCCAGAGGAATGTTGAAAAAGAAAGCCAAAGTTGATGGCATCACAATTCCAGACTTCAAACTCCATTACAAAGCTGTCATCATCAAGACAGTATGGTACTGGCACAAAAACAGACACTCAGATCAATGCAACAGAAAGGAGAGCCCAGAAATAGACCCTCAACTCTATGGTCAACTAATCTTCGACAAAGCAGGAAAGAATGTCCAATGGAAAAAAGACAGTCTCTTCAACAAATGGTGCTGTGAAAATTGGACAGCCATATGCAGAGAAATGCAACTGGACAATTTCCTTACACCACACACAAAAATAGACTCAAAATGGATGAAGGACCTCAATGTGAGAAAGTAATCCATCAAAATCCTTGAGAAGAACAGAGGCAGCAACCTCTTCGACCTCAGCCACAGCAACTTCTTCCTACAAACATCACCAAAGGCAAGGGAAGCAAGGGCAAAAATGAACTATTTGGACTTCATCAAGATCAAAAGCCTGTGCATAGCAAAGGAAACAATCAACAAAACCAAAAGAGAACTGACAGAATGGGAGAAGATATTTGCAAATGACATGTCAGATAAAGGGCTAGTATCCAAAATCTATAAAGAATTTATCAAACCTAACACACAAAGAACAAACAATCCAATCAAGAAATGGGCAGAGGACACGAACAGACATTTCTGCAAAGAAGACATCCAGATGGCCAACAGACACATGAAAAATTGCTCCATATCACTTTGCATCAAGGAAATACAAATCAAAACCACAATGCAATACCACCTCACACCAGTCAGAATGGCTAAAATGAACAAGTCAGGAAATGACAGATGCTGGCGAGGATGTGGAGAAAGGGAAACACTCCAACACTGTTGGTGGGAATGCAAGCTGGTGCAACCACTCTGGAAAACAGCATGGAGGTTCCTCAAAAAGTTGAAAATAGAGCTACCCTATGACCCAGCAACTGCACTACTGGGTATTGACCCTAAGGATATAAATGCAGTGATGGGAAGGGGTATGTGCACTGGAATGTTTATAGCAGCAATGTCCACAATAGCCAAACTATGGAAAGAACCTAGATGTCCTTCAACAGATGAATGGACAAAGAAGATGCGGTATATATATACAATGGAATACTATGCAGCCATCAAAAGAAATGAAATCTTACCATTTGCGACTACATGGATGGAACTAGAGCCTATTATGCTGAGCGAAATAAGTCAACTGGAGAAGGAGCTATTTCTAATATCCTTTTCAAGAATTACATTTGTGGAAGGTGAGCCACTGAGAGGTAACCACAGGTGGCTCTGCTGTGGTTTCTCCCTTCCTTCCTTCCTTCCTTCCTTCCTTCCTTCCTTCCTTCCTTCCTTCCTTCCTT
>ML096605.1:121122-132065 GCA_003697995.1 Taxidea taxus jeffersonii
CTTCCTTCCTTCCTTCCTTCCTTCCTTCCTTCCTTCCTTCCTTCCTTTTTCCTTCTTTCTCTCTCTCTTTCTTTTTTTGTATATAGCTATCATTTTTGTATTTAAATTCAATTAATTAACATATAGTATATTGTTAGTTTCAGAGGTAGAGTTTAGTGATACATCAGTTGCATATAACACCCAGTGCTCATTACATCAAGGGCCCTCCTTAATGCCCATCACCCAGTTACCCCACCTTTCCCCGCAGCAAACCTCAGTTCGTTTCCTAGAGTTAAGAGTCTCCTATGCTTTGTCTTCCTCTGTTTTCCTCTTTTTTATTTCTGCTGTAGCTTATTAGGAAGTGTGAGGGATAATCAGCTGTGGAAGGAGGGAAAGGACATAGCAAAGCTGAATGAGGCAGAGCTTTGTCATCCTAACTACAGAACAAAAGGAACATCAAGTGTCTCCTAAGAAGGACTGAAAACCCACAAGAGAAAAAGAATCACCTAAGAGATAGAACTGTTCATAAAGGGAACTTTCCAGAATGCTCAGTGGAGCAGAGGAGCGGTGGCTGCCGGAGCTGTGCCCAGCAACTCACTCAGTAACACGCTTTTTCCCGCTCCCCCACACCAGCCTTCGCCCTCTCACTGACTATAGAAAATGGTGGAAAAAACCACTTACTATGATGTTTGGGGGTCAAACCCAATGCCACCCAAGAACTGAAAAACGCCTACAGGAAACTGGCCTTGAAGTACCACCCTGATAAGAAATCAAATGAAGGAGAGAAGTTTAAACAGATTTCTCAGGCTTATGAAGTACTCTCTGATGCAAAGAAAAGGGAATTACATGACAAAGGAGGTAAACAGGCAGTTAAAGAATGTGGAGCCAGTGGTGGGTTTGGCTGCCCCATGGACATTTTTGATATGTTTTTTGGAGGAGGAGGAAGAATGCAGAGAGAAAGGAGAGGTAAAAAATGTCGTGTGTCAGCTCTCCATAACCTTAGAAGATTTACATAATGGTGCAACAAGAAAACTAGCTCTGCAGAAGAACTTGATATGCCATAAATGTGAAAGCCGAGGTGGTAAGAAAGGAGCAGTCAAATGTTGTCCCAATTACTGAGATACTGGAATGCAAATAAAAATTCATCAGATAGGACCTGGAATGGTTCAGCACATTCAATCTCTGTGCATGGAGTGCCAGGGCCATGGGGAATGGATCAGACCTAAAGATAGATGTAAAAGCTGCAATGGAAGGAAGATAGTTTGAGAGAAGGAGATTCTAGAAGTTCATATTGACAAAGGCATGAAAGATGGCCAGAAGATAACATTCCATGGTGAAGGAGACCAAGAACCAGGACTGGAACCGGGAGATATTATCATTGTTTTAGATCACAAGGACAATGCTGTTTTACTCAGTGAGAAGACCTTTTCATGTGTATGGGAATACAGTTGGTTGAAGCACTGTGTGGTTTTCAAAAGCCAGTATCTACTATTGACAACCGAACCACTGTCATCATCTCTCATCCAGGTCAAATTGTCAAGCATGGAGATATCAAGTGTGTGCTAAATGAAGGCATGCCAATTTATCGTAGACCATATGAGAAGGACCTGTCTCCTCATCATCGAATTTAAGGTAAACTTTCCTGAGAATGGCTTTCTGTCTCCTGATAAACTCTCTTTACTGGAAAAACTCCTACCTGAGAGGAAGGAAGTAGAAGAGACTGATGAAATGGACCAGGTAGAAGTGGTGGACTTTGATCCAAATCAGGAAAGATGGTGCCATTACAATGGGGAAGCATATGAAGATGATGAACATCATCCCAGGGATGGTGTTCAGTGTCAGACCTCTTTTTTTTATTTGACACACAAAGAGAGAGAGAGATCACAAGTAGGCAGAGAGGCAGGCAGAGAGAGAGGGAGAAGCAGGCTCCCCACTAAGCAGGGAACCCAAAGTGGGGCTCGATCCCAAGACCCT
The DNA here is from genome assembly GCA_003697995.1 of Taxidea taxus jeffersonii. NCBI lineage: Eukaryota > Metazoa > Chordata > Mammalia > Carnivora > Mustelidae > Taxidea > Taxidea taxus. Next base: position 123,076 of record ML096605.1, read on the forward strand.
GAGATCATGACCTGAGTCGAAGGCAGAGGCTTAACCCACTGAGCCACCCAGGTGCCCCAGTGTCAGACCTCTTAATGGGGCCAGTGAATAACACTGCTGGGATTTTATGTGCAGTAGTGAACGAGTGAAGGACTATAATCATAGCTCACTACTTGCTCTTGTTTTTGTTTTAATATTCAACTATAGTAGTGTTTTAAAAGTTAAATGAAGAATGAACTCAAATATAAAAGTTCAAAAAAAAAAAAGGGACGCCTGGGTGGCTCAGTTGGTTAGGCGGCTGCCTTCGGCTCAGGTCATGGTCCCGGCGTCCTGGGATCGAGTCCCGCATCGGGCTCCTTGCTCGGCGGGGAGCCTGCTTCTCCCTCTGCCTCTGCCTGCCTCTCTGTCTGCCTGTGCTCGCTCTCTCTGACAAATAAATAAAATCTTAAAAAAAAAGAACTGCTCATAAAATGTACTTAATTTTTTAACAACAGGAAAAATAAGATTCACTAGGCACAGTGTATATTTCAATAATTTTTCAAAAAATATTCAGAGTGCTTCTTGAAGTTGGGGAATAAATTTATATGTAGAAATTATAAATTATGGCCAGAATTCAAATCCTGCCTCAGTTATTGTCCTGGACAGGAGGGAATAATGTGGATACCTTCCTCAGGCCTGTGACAGACACAGATCCAGCTTTAAGCTCTATGGTCAGGGTACTTTCTGTTTCCCTCCAGCCTCATGCTCTTCCTCTTTTGCTCTTTCAAAGACTTTATACCTTCCTTTTCCTAAAAATCCCTTTTCAAACTCAGTTCCAATTACACATCCTCTGTGAAGCATTATAGCTCTTTCTCCCCACTCCATGTCACAGATCTGTTCATAGGAACTCAATATTCCAGCTTTGTTCATATCATGAGTTGCTGTGTGTCTGTGTGTCTCTTTTGTATCTCTATTTGTACCTTAGTTTTCAACTTAGAAGTAAGCTCTTAGTGCAAGCAAGCAATCAGAAGATAAGGTTATTTCTACCAGAACATTTAACTGGAGCTCTAGGCTTTTCACCCTATGTACAATAGTCCCATCATCTGAGGTTTCATTTTTTGTAGTTTCAGTGACACTGCAATCAACCATAGCCTACAGAAGCAGGTGATCCTAGTGAAGCTTCATCAGAAGGTCAATAGCAGCCCAAAGCTGCTTCTCATATGTGTGTCATTCGTGTCACTTCATCTGCTCAGGTGGACATTTCATCATCTCCCAGCATCACAAGGAGAAGTGTGAGGACCATAAGGTATGAGAGAGACCCCACACTCACATAACTCTTTCAACAGTACCTTGTTATATTTGTTCTATTACTAGATATTGTTAACCTCTACTGTGCCAATTTAAAAATTAAACTTTATCATTTCCTTTATGTAGGAAAAATGTAGTATAAATATATGGCTTGGTACTATCTGTGCTTTCAGGAATCCACTGGGGGCCTTGGAATATGCCCCTTACAGATAAGGGGGTCTGCAGAAAACAGTTTGAAGTCAGTAATAAATCTGATATTGTTTAGCATGATTTTTTTGTCCATGTGAAATTACTGGGATTACAATTATTCCATTTTTCATAATTAGATAAATGGAAATAGACTGAAAATATTGACAAGAAAACTAAAGCTATTCATCAAAAATAAATAAATAAATAGATCATTTGTTCCATGGAAATTTCCTTCTGTTTGCTCTGTTAGGAATTTTTCAAGTCACTATTTACTTAGATGTCACCCTGGGATGGGACTGAGTATTTGACAGTTGAGAAGCTATTTTTCCATAATATGGTAAATATCCGGATAAAATATAAAAGTGAAAATTTCTATTTTATATTTGCTTTCTGTAATTTTTTGTTATGGTTAAATTTCAAATTTACAGCAGAATTGCAAAAGTGGTACAAAGAACTAACATTAAACTATTAGCTAGTTCTTGCAATAGTCTGTGTTATACCTAAAAAGATGTTTTCTGTCCATCTACCTACCTACCTACCTATCATAATCTCTTTTTCTGGACCATTTAAGAACAATAGGAGATGTCCTGTTTAGTCAGTGTTTACTTCCTAAGAACAGGGACTTAATTTTACATAACCACTTTAGAGATGAGAAAACAGAAAATATATTATGGATAAAATATTATTAACTAATTCATAGTTCATAGTCATATTTCTCCAGAGCTCTCAATAATATTGTTGATATCTGTTTTCCCAGTCCAAGGCCACATAGATAACATATCTCTTTGGTTTCCTTTCATCTGAACCAGTTCCTCAGCCTTTATTTGTCTTCATTTAACTTAATATTTTGAAGAGTACAGGGGAGCTACTTTGTCCAACTTATCTCAATTTGAGTTTGTCTTATGCATGTTTGTGGTTAGAATCAGGCTGTGCATTTTTGGCAGGAACGTCATTGAAGTGACATTGTGTCCTGCTCAGAGCATCATGTCGCTAGGCACATGATATTGGTTTGTCTCAACACTGGTGATGTTAACATTGAGTAGTCTTGATTCTGGTGATGTCCAATGCCATTTTCTACCATGAAGTTTACTATTTTCCATTTTGTAATTAATAAGTAATTAGTGTTATAGACTGTGGAAATATTCTGTTTCTCAAGACATTTTCATTCACTAGTTTTTAACACTTACTAAACTTTTTTAACTCTACCATCCTTTCTGTACATATTATTAAGATCCTACTGACAGGAATAATTTTTCTCCTCAGTAACTAATTTTTGTTTTATTTTATTTTTTTAAGATTTTATTTATTCACTTGAAAGACAGAGATCACAAGTAGGCAGAGAGGCAGGCAGAGACAGAGGGGGAAGCAGGCTCCCCGCTGAGCAGAGAGCCCGATGTGGGCGGGGCTGGATCCCAGGACCCTGAGATCATGACCCGAGCCTAAGGCAGAGGCCCCAACCCACTGAGCCACAGAGGCGCCCCTAATTTTTTATTTATACATATTTTATATATCACTATGAGCTTGTGGATTCTTTTTTTTAATTCATTAGTATCACAGTTCCTTTTTAATGTCCAAATTGTCCCAGAGTTGAAGAGTGGTAAGCCTTTCAAACTGGCTTCTCTTTCTTTTTCACATATCGCTGTGATTCCTGGAGCATTACTTTACTTTTTTGGAATGCATGTGTTTCTTTCCTCAGGTAACAAGAAATGAATAATGATGGGAAAAAACAGAAGTTCTGAAGGCTACTTTGTTCTACTGGGTTTTTCCAACTGGCCTCATCTGGAGGTAGTTCTCTTTGTGGTTATCTTGATGTTCTACTTGATGACATTGGTAGGCAACCTGTTTATCATTATATTTTCATACCTGGATGCTCATCTCCACACGCCCATGTACTTCTTCCTCTCAAACCTCTCTTTTCTGGATCTATGCTACACCACCAGCTCCATCCCTCAGTTGCTGGTCAACCTCTGGGGCCCAAAAAAGACCATCTCTTACACCGGTTGGATGATTCAACTTTACTTTGTCCTTGCACTGGGAACCACAGAGTGTGTCCTCCTGGTGGTGATGTCCTATGACCGTTATGCAGCTGTCTGTAGACCCTTGCATTGTCCTCATGAATCCTCGTTTCTGCCACCTGTTGGCTGTGGCTTCCTGGGTCAGTGGCTTTACCACCTCGGCACCTCATTCTTCCTTTACCTTCTGGGTGCCCTTATGTGGACATCGCCAAGTGGACCATTTCTTCTGTGAAGTTCCAGCACTGATGTGATTATCATGTGCTGATACCCATGTGAATGAGCTGACCCTCCTGATCACAAGCTCCATTTTTGTTCTCATACCACTCATCCTCATTCTCAGCTCATACAGTGCCATTGCCCGTGCTGTGCTGAGGATGCAGTTAACAACCGGACTTCAGAGAGCCTTTGGGACATGTGGAGCCCATCTTATGGTTGTGTCCCTCCTTTTCATTCCCGTCATCTGCATATATCTGTAGCCACCCTCAGGAAAGTCTCAAGATCAAGGCAAGTTCATTGCCCTCTTTTATACAGTTGTCACGCCTAGCCTCAACCCTCTAATCTACACTCTGAGAAACAAAGATGTAAGAGGGGCAGTAAGGAGACTGCTGGGTTGGGAGAGGGCCATGCACTCATGATCTTCACAAGACAGTGGAGCCCCTCTTCAGCAGGGGGCTCATATGCCTCCATCCATCAGCCAGTCTCCTGCCTACTCACTGTGTCCGCAGCAGTGGAGCATGTGTCTTGCAAGGCCACAGAGCTCTTGTCCACAAATATGAATTAAATAGTTTGCCTACATACCAATTACACTCCAACGCAGAAACAGCCATGTAAAATCAAGATTAAACATCAATGTTAAATATTTTCAGTGGCACAATAAATGAAACAAAGATATCCTTTTCTTAATTGAACATTAAGAAATGAAATTCCTATAGGAAGATGATATACTTAATTTTAAAAACCTAGACTGTGGTCTTTGATTTCTCACTTTCAAGGCAGAATTTGCCATTAAATATTTTCTATTTTTGGTTTAGCTAAAGATGTAGTTAAATACCTTAAATCTTTCCTGCCACACTGTTAGTCCTTTTTGAATAGTAGTTCTCTATATAAACTACTATTTTGGTCTGTATTTGGAATTTTGGTCTGTATTCTTTAAGACCCCATTATCAATAGTAAGGAAATAAATTGAATGAATTATAGGAAGAAAGTCCCTGAAATAATGAACAAACATAAACATCTTGTATTTTTCTCTTTCTTGAGGCAGTGGAAAGTATATAAAAGGCAGAAATCACTTATACAGGTGGGAGACATGGCCAATAATCTAAGAGTCATTATAGGCCAGGTATCATTAGAAGTAAGTGCTTGGTGGGCTGCCTGGTGGCTCAGTCAGTTGAGTGTCTGACTCTTGGTTTTGGCTCAGTTCATGATCACAGGGTCCTGAGACAGAATCCCACCAGGCTCTACCCTCAGTGGGGAATCTCTGCTTGAGATTCTCTCCCCCCTCTCTCCCTCTGCTCCTCCCCTCAATTGTGGGCATGCCCTCTGCCTCTCTAAAATAAATAAATAAAATCTTTAAAAAAAGAAGTAAGTGCTTGGGGTACCTGCATAGACTGAGGAGCAAAAATACATGAAGCAGACAGAGTTCTGGGCCCTGAAAATGAGTGCATGAAACAAGTCAGTGTTTGAAAGAATTACCTGAGATATCAGAATAATTTTGTGATAAAAGCTGCATGGGAAATGTTATTTTTTCTTCTTAAGCTTGATCTAATTTGAATGTTTGAGGTCAGTAAGTACATAATGAAAACCCACTTACATATTTTCTAAATAAAGCAATGTTTTTTAAATACAAGTAGTAGTTTTGTTGCCTATATTATTGCCAACCGTCTTCCTCTAAAATACGTGTGCTACCCAAATACCACTTAACTGGTATCTGTATGCAGGTAGAGTGAAATAGCAGATGAAGAACAATTCTATAATGTAAAATACTTGGCAACCTGAGCTTTGTGTGGTAATTTGAGAATCAGTTGTAGTTTTTGAGGCCATTAAAGTTTAGATATGATGATTCAAATCCCCATTTCCAAAATTAAGATGAAAAACACATCCCCAAATGTCCCCTCCATTTCCTGTGTGACTGAAACTACAATGACACTGTTGACTTTTCTCTTCTCCTTTGTGTATCTATGATTGTCCTTTGTATCTATGATTGTCCAGCTAGACATAAACAATACAGTGCAGATTCAGTTGCCCTATTCTACTGTTCAAGAAACAAAGAACCTAGAGTCATGCATATAAGAGAATAACTGGGACCACATAGAGTGAACCATCACAGAACAAAAACACTTTAAAAAATGAGCAACATATTTTGGTTCTTCAAATCATCTTGCACTATGGAAATCTTGCTGTTTGAGACACCTTATGTAGTACTGTAGTCTTTGACCATTTAACTTAAAAAAAAAAAAAAGAAAGTTTAAGATTACCACTCTCTCTTTTTTGTTTGTTTTTGTGCTTCCAAAACATATACTTTTGGGGCGCCTGGGTGGCTCAGTTGGTTAAGCAACTGCCTTCAGCTCAGGTCATGATGCCGGAGTCCTGGGATCGAGTCCCGCATTGGGCTCCCAGCTCCACGGGAGTCTGCTTCTCACTCTGACCTTCTCCCCTCTCATGCTCTCTCTCACTCTCTCTCTCTATCTCTGAAATAAATAAATAAAATCTTAAAAAAACATATACTTTTGTATATGTGTAGATTCTCGCGTTTGGAATGCCAAAATTGTGGCATATGTGATGTTGATTTCTAGCTGCACGAGGATGCTATTCCATTTAATTTGTGATCTAAAAGAAAAATCAGTTACCAAAGCTTTTTCCAACAACACAGATATTATTGTTTTGTATTTTTTGAACCACTTATGTGCACCTTATGCAATTTGATCACAGGCATGATGGTAGGTATGTTTTTCTTCTCTCTTTGTAGATGAAGATACTGCAGGGAAGAAGATACGTAACTTGCCTAGGCTAGACTTGCATGTGACAAAAGCAGAGATTTAACAACAGATTTTTAGCCCTGAAGCTCCCTTTTAGAGTCACTAACACCCAAGGTAGACTAGAATCCCTAGAATCCTCCCACTGCCCACTCTAAACTTCTAACCAACTTTTGGCAAATTGGCATTTACACAGCACACATGGATCTGGGCCACAGGCAACCTTACTGAAGAACAAGCAGTGGAGCTGGCCTTCTCCCAGCTGCCAGCCATGCCCAAATACACTGACACCCCAGCTGCTGCTGGGTCCCAGGAAATCTCTCCCACTCAGCCAGACAGATGTATTTCAGTCTTTTCCCACTTCATCTTATACTTGCTCCTGTGCAGAATATTCCCTATACACATGCCCAGTTATTTCTCCCTATTGTGTCTCAGCAGTACAGGATTACTAGCACATATATGTCATCCAGGTCATCACAGAAACCAGCTCTGATTTCCAGCAGGTGCACTCATTCTCTGTTCTTCTATTGGCTTCAGGGTCACATTTCATGTATCTGTTTGACAAATATGTGGCTGAAGGTCAGTGGTTATGTTATGACAAGTGATTTGAAAAATAATAAACCAGAAAGGATGAATACCCAACTTTTGTATCAACATGGCTGGGTCTGAAGGAGATTATGCTGAGTGAAATAAATCAGGCAGAGAAAATCAATTATTGTATGGTTTTACTTACTTGTGGAGCATAAGGAATAACATGGAGGATATTAGGAGAAGAAAAGGAAAATTGAATTGGGGGAAATTGGGGTGGGGGAGATGAACCATGAGAGACTGTGGATTCTGAGAAACAAACTAAGGTTTTTGGAAGGGAAGGGAGTGGGGCTTGGGTGAGCCTGGTGGTGGGTACTAAGGAGGGCATGTATTGCATGGAGCACTGGGTGTGGTGCATAAACAATGAATCTTGGAACACTGAAAAAATAAAATTAAATTAAAAAATAAAAAATAATAAATAATAAAAATTTCAAATTCACAGCCATCCTATTCCAATTATAATTTTACAACAATAATAAAAACCACATTGAGATACCACCTTACACCTGTTAAAACAGCCAAAATTAACAAGACAGTAAACAACAAGTGTGGGAGAGGATGTGGAGAAAGGGGAACCCTCTTACACTGTTGGTGAGGATGCAAGTTGGTGCACCTACTTTGGAAAACAGTGTGGAGGTTTCTCAAAAAATTAAAAATAAAGCTATCCTATGACACAGCAATTGCACTACTGGGTATTTACCCCAAAGATACAGATGTGGTGAAAAGAAGGGCTATATGCACCCCAATGTTCATAGCAGCAATGTCCACAATATCCAAACTGTGGAAAGAGCTGAGATACCCTTCAACAGAAAAATGGATAAAGAAGATGTGGTCCATATATATAAAGGAATATTATGCCTCCATCAGAAAGGATGAATACCCAACTTTTGTATCAACATAGTCAGGACTGGAGGAGATTATGCTGAGTGAAATAAGTCAGGCAGAGAAAGTCAATTATTATATTTCACTTACTTGTGGAGCATAAGGAATAGCATGGAGGACATTAGGAGAAGGAAGGGAGAAACGAAGTGGGAAAAATCAGATGGGGAGAAAAACCAGCTCATAGCTTTGTTGATCTCTTCTACTGTTCCTTTGGTTTCTATTTCATTTATTTCTGCTCCTTTATTTCCTCACTCCTGCTGTGCTTAGGCTTTATTTGCTGTTCTTTCTCCAGCTCCTTTAGGTGTACTTGAGAGTTTTCTAATTTTTTGAAGGATTGTATCACAATGTACTTCCCTCTTAGGAATGCCTTTGCTGGGTCCCAAAGATTTTGCACAGTTGTTTTCATTTTCATGATTTTTTTTAAATTTAAGCTTTATTTAAACATATAATGTACCCCACCACCTTCTCCCAACCCCTCTTCCCCCCACCCCCCTCAGTTTGTTTTATGACATTAAGAGTCTCTTTTGGTTTGTCTCCCTCCCGATCCCATCTTGTTTCATGTTTACTTTTCCTACCACCTTAACTCCCACCCCCATTGCATCTCCACTTCCTCATATCAGGGAGATCATGTGATAGTTGTCTTTCTCCAGTTGACTTATTTCGCTAAGCATAATATGCTCTAGTTCCATCCATGTCATCACAAATGGTAAGATTCCATTTCTTTTGATGGCTGCATAGTATTCCATTGTACATATATACCACTTCTTCTTTATCCATTCATCTGTTGATGGACATCTAGGTTCTTTCCATAACTTGGCTATTGTGGACATTGCTGCTATAAACATTCGGGTACACGTGCCCCTTTGGATCACTACGTTTGTATCTTTAGGGTAAATACCCAGTAGTGCAATTGCTGGGTCATAAGGTAGCTCTTTTTTTGAGGAACCTCCATGCTGTTTTCCAGAGTGGTTGCACCAGCTTGCATTCCCACCAACAGTGTAGGAGGGTTCCCCTTTCTCCACATCCTCGCCAGCATCTGTCATTTCCTGACTTGTTCATTTTAGCCATTCTGACTGGT
>RCUC01089572.1:0-10327 GCA_003697995.1 Taxidea taxus jeffersonii
GGGGGTGGGGGCTATAAGGACAGGACAGGAGGTGGGAAGAATGGAGGAGTAGAAGACAAGCACCTCTGGGGGCAAGTCCCCTGCCCACCGGTGACCAGCCCACCTGGACTGTTTCCCCCATCACTTCGAGGGACTCTGAAGTTGTCTTTCCGTTTCGACGTCTGTTCCGTGTGTGTGTGCGTGCACGCGTGTGTGTGCACACACATGTGCACGCGTGTCTGGTGAGGGTGGGTGGGACGGAGACGAGGAGAGACACTCTGTGAAATGTTTATATTTTATGCCTTTTGATGTAATTCCAGCCAAACCAGATCCGAAATCATGCAGCAGGAAGCTCCTTTAAAATTTTAATTTGTTGTTTTTCTTAGAAATGATTATTTCCACATTGAGCCCAGAGACACTCGGGGCTCATCCTGTCTTCCCTCCTTTTATTGTTCGTAAACCTCCCCGGGCAGTGGCTGTTTACTGCTGCCAATCAGGTGGTCTTTGCACAAACAACACGCTTGGAGTTGGCAACTGCCCCAAGAGAACGATGCACAGAGAAAGCTGGGTCCACCCTGTCCCTCGAGAAAGCCCCAGTACCTTTTGGGAAACTCTTTGCAGCCTGTCCCTAGTAGTGCAGGTGAGGGTATCGCTTGGAAGAAATCCAGCCTGTAGAATTCCTTGCTGAGGGCCATGAGGTGTTTCAGAAGATGGATCGAGGAGGGGAGCTGGGGTAGGGGTGCGGGTGGCGTGAACGGGATCTTTTGGGGAATCTTCTCAGCGTTTCCATTTTGAAGCCAACCGCTTCGTCCTGGTGTTTGTGAACAATGGAGTGAAGCAAAAACAATCACACAGATTTGATAACAACAGAGGTGAGAGATACTTTTGATTTTTAAGCAACTTAACTCCCAAACAAGTAGGGGGTAGGGGTCCCTTGCAGCATCCCTGGGCTTTTGCCTGGTAAGGAGGAGGATGTAGGGTCCCAGCTGGGGAATATTTATGGGTGGGGCAGGGCAGAGTCAGTGCCTGATCTGCAAGGAGGCTTTAACCCTTGTTCTTTACAAGGGAAGGAGGACACCAGGAAGCCCCTTCGAGGAGCCAGAGATGCCGCTGGGAGCTGGGTCTATGGAACACTACACCCCCATGGAGGCTGAGCACCAGCCCCTAAGGGGCTGGAGAGGAAACTGAGTCCATCATGGCACGGAGTCCTTTTGTAGGGGAACTTCCTGAGGGTCCAAATGGGGGTGGGGACATGATGGTGGGGCTTGGGACAAGGCATATAACTCTGTGCCTCAGTTTCCTCCTTGGTAAAAGGAACATGGCTTTCAGCTCATAATGTCTCAAAGGTGACATGAGCCTCAGAGGGGTGAGGTATGCCCAGTGAAGAGCAGCTGTGCAACTTCCAAGTGGAAATGGCTTTATTGCTTGTGGCTTTTCCTGCTATAACTGGAGAATCTCGGTCTTGGTCCCACTGACATCTTTTTTTTTTTTTCTTTAAGCTTTTTTATTTAGACATATAATGTAACCCCACCACCCTCTCCCAACCCCACCCTTCAGTTTGTTTTATGACATTAAGAGTCTCTTTTGGTTTGTCTCCCTCCCGATCCTATCTTGTTTCATTTTTTCTTTTCCTACCCCCTTAACCCCCACCCCCGTTGCATCTCCACTTCCTCATATCAGGGAGATCATGTGATAGTTATCTTTCTCCAGTTGACTTATTTCGCTAAACATAATACACTCTAGTTCCATCCATGTCATCGCAAATGGTAAGATTTCATTTCTTTTGATGGCTGCATAGTATTCCATTGTATATATATACCACATCTTCTTTATCCATTCATCTGTTGATGGACATCTAGGTTCTTTCCATGACTTGGCTATTGTGGACATTCCTGCTATAAACATTCGGGTACACGTGCCCCTTCGGATCACTACGTTTGTATCTTTAGGGTAAATACCCAGTAGTGAGATTGCTGGGTCATAAGGTAGCTCTATTTTCAATATTTTGAGGAACTTCCATCAAGATCAAAAGCTTTTGCACAGCAAAGGAAACAGTCAACAAAGCCAAAAGACAACTGACAGAATGGGAGAAGATATTTGCAAATGACATATCAGATAAAGGGCTAGTATCCAAAATCTATAAAGAGCTTAGCAAACTCAACACCCAAAGAACAAATAATCCAATCAAGAAATGGGCAGAGGACATGAACAGACATTTCTGCAAAGAAGACATCCAGATGGCCAACAGACACATGAAAAAGTGCTCCACATCACTGGGCATCAGGGAAATACAAATCAAAACCACAATGAGATACCACCTCACACCAGTCAGAATGGCTAAAATGAACAAGTCAGGAAATGCAGATTGCTGGCGAGGATGCGGAGAAAGGGGAACCCTCCTACAGTGTTGGTGGGAATGCAAGCTGGTGCAATCACTCTGGAAAACAGCATGGAGGTTCCCCCCTGACATCTTGATGCAGCTGCTCCTTTGTTGTGGGGCTGTCCTCTATCCTCGAGGATGTTTAGCATTGTCCCTGGCCTTTACCCATTGGAAGCCATTAGCACCATCCCCTTCCTGAGTCTGGATGACCAAAAATGTCCCCAGGTATTGTCAAGTGACCCCCCCACCTCATTTAACTGAATTATAACTAAAATGCATGCCTACTGTATATAAAAGCAAAACCCAAACAACAACAAAAACTGTATTAGGCAATATAGAAGAATGCAAAGAAAAAATAAATTCCAGAAAGTCCAATATAATTAATTTTGACTTAAATATATATTTACAGATGGGGCACCTGGGTGGCTCAGTGGGTTAAAGCCTCTGCCTTCAGCTCAGGTCATGATCCCAGGGTCCTGGGATCGAGCCCCATATCGGGCTCTCTGCTCAGCGGGGAGCCTGCTTCCCCCTCTCTCTCTGCCTGCCTCTCTGCCTACTTGTGATCTCTGTCTGCCAAATTAAAAAATAATAATATATATATATATATATTTACAGAGATTTGTCTACGCAAACACACACAGGGGACACATGCAAACTACACATATGAACTTAGTTTTTAATACAAATGGTCATATATATGCTACTTTATGCTTTTTTCTTTTTCAGATTTTATTTATTTATTTGGCAGAGAGAGAGAGATCACAAGTAGGCAGAGAGGCAGCAGAGAGAGAGAGAGGAGGAAGCAGGCTCTCTGCTGAGGAGAGAGCTGGACACGGGCTGGATCCCAGGGCCCCGAGATCATGACCTGAGCTGAAGGCAGAGGCTTAACCCACTGAGCCACCCAGGTGCCCCTGTTTTTATCTTTTAAGTAATGTTTTTATTTTAGTAATTTTTTCTAAAAATTTCAAAAGGAAGGCATGCTTATTGTTGACAGGTTGAATGTAGAGGTCTGTAGAGAAGGAAGCGCTCCTCCCCTCCTGCCTGGAATCCACTCATTCTATCACTGGCGAGGCTAATAATAGCAGCTACTATCCAGGCAAAGTTTTGTTGGTGCCGCTGGGGTCTGTTGAGCCCCCTGCACGTGTGTCATCTGGGCCCCACTGCAGCCCTCTGAGGTGGGTGTGCCTGCTTCTCTTCTGGTTAACCGATGCAGACACTTAGGCACAGAGAGGTCTTCCCCCTTGCCTGGTGACAACTGGTCCCAGATCGATGACATGCTATGTCATCATTGTCCTTTAAGGCTTAGAGCCGTGGATGTCATGCGTCTGTGTCTCAAATTTGAGCCTCCATCAGAATTCCCTGAAGGGCTTGTTAAAACACAGACCCCTGAGCCCACTCCATTTCTGATTCAGGAGGTCTGGGCAGAGCCTGACAACTTGCATTTCTAATAAATTCCCTAGTGATCCAGGGAACACACTTTGAGAACCACTGACCTTGATCCATAGTTCTCAAATCGTGTGTCAGACGCTGCTTAACCTGGGATCAGCCTAGGTAGGCAGATCCCAGATGGCCTTAAACAGGAGACCCGGATTTTCTTGGTCACCAGTTTGGGGGTAGGGCGGGTGCTTCTACTGAAGAACTTTGAGCCAGACAGCACCAAGCTCTGGAAGGCCTTGCAGAAAAATCACTCTTGGAAGGAGCTGACGTCTTTGCAAATGAAGGTGAAATGTCCCTGCTGGCGTACTTAGGGAATGAGCATAGCCTGACCAAGGTCACGGGAAGCAGCCCAGCTACTGAGTTAAAAATAGCGCACACCGTAGGGCGCAGGGCTGGCTCAGTCGGCGGAGCGTGCCACTCTTGATCTCAGGGTCATGAGTTTGAGCCCCCACGTTGGGTGGAGAGATTACTTCATAAAAATTAAAACATCTACGTATAAAAAAAATAGCATGCTGTAGCACAGTCAATGAAGATGTCTAACGCTTATTCACATATATTGCCAATGAACTTAAGCAGAAGGTATGATGTTCAAAAGTCTGATTCAAATAAGTTATTTAAGATGTGATTTGGTGGGATGCCTGGGTGGCTCAGTTGGTTAAGCGGCTGCCTTCGGCTCAGGTCATGATCCCAGCATCCTGGGATCGAGTCCCACATCGGGCTCCTTGCTCGGCAGGGAGCCTGCTTCTCTCTCTGCTCTGCCTGCCACTCTGTCTGCCTGTGCTCGTTCGCTCTCTCTCCCTCTCTCTGTGACAAATAAATAAATAAAATCTTTAAAAAAAAAAAAAAGATGTGATTTGGCAGGAGGGGAGGAACCAGGACCCCGATAGCTGCGTAGGAAGCAGATCGACAGGGGAGCTCCGTATGCATCTTGTAACAGGTGCAGGAGTGGAAATGCTTTTTTTTTTTTTTTAAGATTTTTAAGTCATCTCTACACCCAATGTGGTGTTCAAACCCATGACCCCCTGAGATCTGGAGTCCGTATGCCCTACTGAGTGAGCCAGCCAGGCCCCCCTGGAGTGGAAGAAATTCTTAATAGCTTGTGAACCAGGGAGCCTACATTTTCCATCCTGGGTCGGGCAAGTTCTGTTGCTGGACCTCACCCCACCTCTTCCCGATCCAGCTGAACCTCCAGGTACCTTGAGGTTCAATGTCCTCCAAGGACTGGGACCTCTCTAGCCTCCTGGGTCTCTGCACATGTGTGCCTGGGGTTGGCCGTTCCCTTAAAGCAGGGTTTGCAAGGACAAGATGTGGGTTGGAGGAGCAGGGGGAGGAAAAATGGGAAGTGGGGGCGGCTAGAGTTCTCAGGGCAGTCCAGACTCTGTCTCAAGGGGCCACACTCCTCTCCATTTCTCATGACAGCAAACCTCTAGAGTTTAAGATAAACATCAGACTTTTAAAGGTTGACAGCGACTCACATTTTAAAAAATGCAAACCCAGATTAAGAGACTCTACAAAAAAACTAACTGGAACTCTTGGGAAAATGTTCGTGTCATCCAACACAAAAAGCAAAAATGGTGGCAGAAGAGTCCTAGATAGAAGGAGACTTCAGAGCTCTGACAGCGAAGTGTGAGGACATGACTGGGATGTTGGGCACAGGGACCCCTGGGCTATGTCGGAGGCCCTGTGTCCTGTTATGTTGGTGTGATCATAGTATAATAATGTGCTATTATCAAGCTAATATATATTACACATATATTACTTCACATTAAATAGTGTGAGAATGTGTTGTGGTTCATCCAAGAGGATGTCTTTCAGCTGCACACGGTAGACACAGAAGCACACATTAGTCACGTGTATATGGAGAGAGAAAGCAACGTTGAGTTGAGGGTTGCACGGTGAATCTAAGGGAGGATATTCGAATGTTCATTGTTCATTGTTTGGTGGTGTGTGTGTGTGTGTGTGTGTGTGTGTATTTGGGAGGGCAGCTTTTCAAAATAAAAACTTGGAAACCAATGTCCCCCCCCCCCACCTAGGAGGCTACTTGGCAGATCATAACCGGCATATGAGCCCCCTGGTTTATGACATTTGCATGAAATGTCTGACACATAGGGAACTTCCTGCCTGACTCCAACCTCTGAGAAGCCTTTCTGACTCACGAGAGCTAACCCAGTAACTTGTACTGGGCCCTTATGAGGGTTCAGGCCACTGGGTTAGAGCTAGGTATCTATTTATCTTCTCTTAATTAGGCCATCAGGGGATGTTTCCTGCTCATATTGGTTTCTTTCTCCCCTCTCTCTCATATCTTAGGACTAGAATGAGCTGCTAGGAAGGTAAAGCCCTTAAATCACAAAACTTTGAACAAGATAAGTGTTTATTTTAATCTCACACTTAAAAGGTCAGCAGGAAGGGGGACCCAAGTCTGGTGTGGCCAGCACTCCACTCTGTAGGGTCAATCTCTCTGTGTTTGTCCCACTACACAAGGCTCTCGCTCCCGAGGATAACTCATGGATCAAGATCACTACTGGAGCTCCAGCCATTACATCTACATTCCAATGACCAGGAAAGAGAAAGAAATGTAGAACAAATTAGGGAGTGGCTATGTGCTAGCTATCTGTTGGGGAAGATTCCCGGAAGCTTTCACAGGAGGTTTCCATTTGCATCTTATCCAGTAAACTTAAGCTGTGAAGGAGGCTGATAAATGGGGCTTTTATTCCAAGAGACCATCTGTCTACCTGAAGTGCAGGGTTCAAGACGGGCAGAAGATGAGAAGGCTGACACTAAGGAACAGACAGCAATCTCTGCCACAGCCCTAAGCCTGCAGGCGGCTTTGATGATACTTCATCAAAGGTCAGCAAACTGCATCCTATTGGCCAGTCTGGCCAGCAGCCTGCTTGCTTACAGCCGGTGAGCTCAGAACAGCTTTCACGTTTTTCAACAGTTACATTTAAAATGGTTCTATAAGAGGGCACCTGAGTGGCTCAGTTAGTCCAGTGTCCAACTCTTGATTTAGGCTCAGGTCATGATCTTAGGGTCATGAGATCGAGCCCAGAGTCGTCAGACTCGGCACCGAGTGTAGAGTCTGCTTGAGGTTCTCTCTCTCCCTCTCCCTCTGCCCCTTCCTCCTCCCATGCCCCACCCCTGCCTGCTCATGCTCTCTTTCAAAATAAAATAAAATAAAATAAAATAGTTCTGTAAGAACCATACATAATAGCCTCCATGTTGCCTCTTGGCCAGTAAAACCTAAAGTATGTACTGTCTGGCCCTCTAAGAAAACTTTGCTGACCTGCACTAGATACCTAATAAATTCTTTTAAAGACCTACTTTTCAAGTATTTGCCTGTCATTTGCCATGCACTGAGCCTTGGGGAGGTGGCAGCAAGTCGTGTCCATGGAGCCCCAAATTAGTAGGGGACAGAGATAGATAGTGAAATGTAATTCATTACAGTTGTGCTTTGTGCTATGAAGAAGCCTGGGTGCTGTGAAGGTCCAGGATGGGGGACCTGGACCTATGTTGGGCAGGCCAGGGCGTGGCGGGTACTTGAACTGGTTAGCTGAAATCTTTTTTTTTTTTAATTTTTTTAAAGATTTTTATTTATTTATTTGACAGACAGAGATCATAAGTAGGCAGAAAGGCAGGCAGAGAGAGGGGGGAGGCAGGCTCCCTGCTGAGCAGAGAGCCTGATGTGGGGCTCGATCCCAGGACCCTGGGATCATGACCTGAGCTGAAGGCAGAGGCATTAACCAACTGAGCCACCCAGGCACCCCGGTTAGCTGAAATCTTGGGTAGGAGTCAGCCTGGTTAGCCTGGTGGATGTGTGTGTTTTGGGTGGGGGAGGGGGGTGGGAAGTGTTTTAGGCAGAAAAGAACAGGATGGAGGCCACGAGGAGGGAGATCTTGGTGTCACCCAGAAGTGACAAATGGCTTGGGCGTGGTGTTGTGTAAGAATGATGGGAAAGAGGCAAGAGACAACAGAGAAAGGAGCAAATCCTTCCCCAGCAAGACCCGCAGGAAGCTATCAGTCAGAGTGATTCGCATTGTTTCCATGTGTTTCCTTCTGTTTCCAGCAGCCTGGCAAATCCTGTAAAATAGCCATTTCTAGAATGTACCCACTGTCCTTTCTTTTCATCCACACTGCCTTCCCTGGAGTCTCTTAGAGAAAAAAAATGTAGGGATTCCAGAAAGACTGGTCCAGCCACATGGAAAGCGGCCCAGGAAACTGCTTGGTTATGGCTGCAAAGGCCGTGAGAAGCAGATTATCCTGTAATTGAAGGGGAAATTCTTTATTAGGATCGTGGAAGAGTTCTACAAGCTTCTTTCATCTGCCGCGCGCTCCACACCTTAATTAATTTGGATGCAGGAGGTTTCCCAAGCCTCCAGTTGCACCATCTCTCTCAAGGCCCAGGCCGTCTGCGGCAGGTGGGGACACCAAGGCTGGAGAGACCCTGGGACGTGGAACCTGGGGAAAGGTCCTGCATCAGAGGACTGGCTTCTGAACACTTGAAGCCTTGGGCTTTCAGGAAAGAGCTCAAAGCCAACTGTTCCAAAAAAGGGGAAGAGTTCCACTTAAAAAAAAAAAAAGCATTTAGTAATTTTGTTGCAAAACTGGTTAAATCACATTTTATGTGTGACTTCGAAAACAAAACAAAACAAAACAAAACAACAACCTTGGTATAAACACACGAGATTTCATGACTTCTTTTTACAGCACCACGGGCAAGGAAAATCCTGACGTGCCCCCTGGGTCACTCTCCTTTTTTCTTGATGCTGAGCTGAAACCCAGCTCAAACCAGCTTCAACAAACAGGGCAGTGTGTTGGCGACTGTCACCAACTAGAAGTTCCAGGCGGTGGGCAAGCCTGGATCCAGCGGCCTGTGCGACGCCACCAGGTTTCTCTCCTCTTTGCCTTCTTCGCCGTCTTTCCCCTTCTCCCGCGTTCTCGAGTTTTCTTTCTTTCTGCTTCCTAAACCCTCTGTGGGGTGGCCCTCAGCAGCTCGTCGGGGTTCACCGCGACCGCAAGGGGAAGAAGGGCTCTCTTTCTCCGTAGGCCCAGGAACACCCCCAAAGGGACAATATCGGGAAGCGCGTCTGATAACTTTGCTCCTCGCTCTGGTAATATTCCTCCCCTGGGCATTTTCAGGAGACATTTGGAAAGTTTCCACTTTGCTTTCAGCTGGGATTTTGGTTCTGTCACTGCGCCGTGTCTTTGAAGCTGTCGAAAAACAGAAAAACCCACACCGAACACCATTTTCCTACCAAGGGAATACAATCCCTGCTCTCATTTCAAGGTGTCTCCGGCCGGGGCCCCAAAGCCTGTGCGCCAAGTGTCATCACGGCCGTGGTTGTGCGGGTATGGGCATGTGGGTTTGGGCACGAACGGACTTGGGTCTGAATCCTACCTTGAGGCGGGCCCAGAGAGGGGGAGGCAGGCTCCCCGCTGAGCAGAGGGCCCGAGGCGGGGCTCGATCCCAGGACCCCGAGACCATGACCTGAGCCGAAGGCAGAGGCTTAACCCACGGAGCCACCCAGGCGCCCCCGCACCTTTTTTATTCTTATTAATGCCTATTCGAGGGTATCATCCAAGGGGGAGGAGGGGGAGCGGGGAGAAGCAGCCTCTGCGACCCGGGAATGGAAGCCGGACCTCGATGCTGATTGGATACTCCTGACCAATGCCTGCCGCCTGAGGAATGCCATGTGCTGATTGGCTCAGGCCTGAGCGGCCCGAGCCAATCACGGTGGAAGGCAGGGGAAGCTCCGGGACTGGCTCAGGCAGGTGCGAAGTTGCCACCTGCCCGCTGGGTCCCTACTCCACGGCGGGCGGGCAGCTGGCGGGCTGTGCCACCTCCCCGTTCGGGCCCGCGGGGTCCTTAGGAGTGGAGGGAGTAGCCGTGGGCCATCTTGGCTCCCCCCCGGGCTTGGCCTGGGGTCTGCCCTCCAGCTGTGCCTTCACCTGCATCACCTGCCGCCCAGCCCGCATCGTCCCGCGGGAGATGGCTCACGTTCCCAGCCCACACCTGTCGCCTGGGCTGGGGGCAGCCCTAACTGCCACAGCCTGGAAGCTAGACATGTTTGCCTATTTGTTTTCTCCTTGGCAAAACAGGAATTCCTTCATCTAAGAAAATAAAGGGATTAAAAAAAAAAAGAAAAGAAAAGTGAAAAGGACTAGTTTTTAAAAAGAAAAAGAAGAAGGAAAGGGGGAAAACCAAAAATAATCTAAAAATAAATAAAATAAAAGCCCAAGTCCCAACTCCAGTAGCAAACTGGACTCCAAACAGCTCTTAGCAAAGCGTACTGGGAGCTGTTACAGGAGACGTGTCAGAATGAAGGTTCACGTAAAAGCGGAGCCCGAGAATCGGAGCAGAGTTTTCCAAGGAAATAATCTCCCATAGTTTTTGAGACAGAGATTTTGATGGTTGATGTCAATACCCACAATTTACTGCAAGGCTGCTATGTGCTGGGAATGGTGAGAAGTATGCTACTATTATCTACCATCCTCCCAAAGGCCTCCTTTTACGGAAGAGGAAACTGAGGCACC
>ML096607.1:366-12375 GCA_003697995.1 Taxidea taxus jeffersonii
TTTTTTTTTTTAAAGATTCATTTATTTATCTATTTGACAGACAGAGATCACAAGTAGGCAGAGAGGCAGGCAGAGAGAGAAGGGGGAAGCAGGCTCCCTGCTGAGCAAAGAGCCTGATGCGGGGCTCGATCTCAGGACCCTGAGATCACGACCTGAGCCGAAGGCAGAGGCTTTAACCCACTGAGCCACCCAGGTGCCCCTGTTTGTTGTCTTTTGATAATAAACTTTTTTATTGAAGTATAAAGATTTCATTTATTTATTTTTTTTAAAGATTTTTGTTTATTTATTTGACAGAGAGATCACAAGTAGGCAGAGAGGCAGGCAGAGAGAGAGAAGGAGAAGCAGGCTCCCCGCTGAGCAGAGATCCCGACGTGGGACTCAATCCCAGGACCCTGGGATCATGACCCGAGCCGAAGGCAGAGGCTTTAATCCACTGAGCCACCCAGGTGCCCCAAGATTTCATTTCTTTTTAAGATTTATTTATATAAGATGGAGATAGTAAAAGGGGAGGAGAGGGAGAAACGGGTTCCCACTGAGCAGGGAGCCTGATGTTGGACTTGATCCAAGGACCCTGGGATCATGACCCGAGCCAAAGGCAGATGCTTAACCAACTGAGCCACCCAGGTGGCCCGAAGTTTAAAGATGTTTAAAAACCGCCAAGTGCAAAGCTGGTAGAGACCTGGGAACTCATGCCTGGCTGAGATGAGTGAACGTCAGAAGGATAGGCATCCCCAGGCCTGCACCTCCATCCAGTGTTGCAAGAGGCAGCGGAAACGAAGTGAAGAGTCCCAGAGCTGGAGGGAATGGCAGCTGAGCAGTCTTCACAGGGGGGCCCCTCGGCTTCCAGAAGGTTCTACCCGGGAGCGTGTCCTGAGACACAGTGCAGAGGTTTGTGGAACCCTGGAGTGGAGACACCTCTCTTGCTCCAGGACAGCCCCCGGTCTGTACAGACAGTTCTCCTTGAGCCCCAGGTTGGGGCCAGCGGGTGGGAGCACCCACACTCAGAGAGAGAAGCTGTACTTCCCAACAGGTGTTAACTCGTGGCTCAGACACACTTCCTCCTGAGACCTTCCATCTCAGGTCTTAGTTCACAGAGGCTTACCTTGGGTGCTGAGTGAGGCTGGACCCTGGCTTTGCTTTTTCCTGTAATGCCCAGTGTGGACTTACCAGCTGCTGGTTTTTAAATATAAGGCTTTCCCTACGATCGCCCATGGGAGCAGCTCTTAACAGGAAGTTCCATTCAATGTCCTCTCTCCCTCTCCAACCTGAAAACTAGAAGAGAATGCAGTGAAGTAGCTATGACTAGGAGCTCTCGGAAGGGTTTGTTGGATGGACAGAAGAGAAGAGGCCATGCCCAGGGAAACACAGGCCTCGGAGCAGCTCCCAAAGGCCCAGGGAATTGAATCCTTTTATATTGCCCTTCTCTGTGGCTGACATACGGCCCCCTTGGAAGTGACACTGAGATGTTCCATCCCCTCGTCCGTCCCTTCAGAGGAGGGCACCCCACGACCTTCATGCTCCACACCTCTGTGCCCAACTTCTGCTCTGTTCGGAGGCTGCAGTCCAGGCTGAGTCAGGAGAACTACATGGGCAGACCCAGCCTCAGAGGACACAGTGTTTAACTGTCCCCCGTGGGTACACCGCTGCCCAAGCTGTCCTGGTTATAAGTCATGGGTCTGAAGTGGGGGAGCCCTTGACCTTCCATCACTCTCCTCAGACCTTGCAGGTACGCAGCTGCATTCCCACCTCTGAGCCCTACTTCCGCTCCCCGATCTGCCCTGCCCGTCAGGTCTCTCTCTCTGGGCCTGGTTCAGAGGGGAGCCCAGCCTCTCCAGGCCCATCCTGGCCTTCCTGTCGACAGTCTCAGGTGCCCTGCTCCGCCCAGGAATCAGCACAGGGACAAACAGGGAGGGGGGCCTCCAACCCCTCCCAGGTTCCATCCTGGCTAGTGCCCACTCCCTTGGATGGCATCTCTTCCTCTCCCTGTCCAGCAGCCGAGGGCAGGCGGATGTTCAAGAACAGCCTCTGGCTCTGGGGACTTCTGTGTCCCCCGGCCCCCCGAGCTGATAACAAGTTGCCATCCCTGTACATGGCTTCTCTCTTCATGGCCTCCCCTTTTCTCTCGCCCCCGCCTTACAGCTCATTCTTCGCACTGCCGCCCTAAAGTCTTTTGGAAACACGGAGTCAGATAACTCCATACTTAACCCTTTGGCGGCTTCCATTGCTCTTGAGACACAGACAAAGGCCCAGTTTGGAGAGGAGGTAAAGGAAAATAACACAATGTCCATGGATTTTGTTGGGGAAGCTAAACCCTTCAGCATCAGCAAGAAGAGGCTTGCTCTCACCCACCGCCTCGGTGTACGTGCATATGGGCCAGGCGGCCATCACACCCCACTACTGCCCCTTTTGGATGCATGTTCCAGAAGAGCCCTGTTTTCAGGAAGGAGCGGCTGAGCTCTGGTGCCAGGCAGTCTGGGTGTGGCTGCCTGCTAAGCCGGGAAACTTCTGAGAAGGCCAGATGCCAGCACCCAAAGACCCTCCTGGGAGCTGGATTCAGGCCATTGGGGAAAGAGGAGCTGATCACATGGGGAGTTGAGTTCAGGTGCAGACCCTCTTGCTGGGGAGGAGGAGCTAGCTTGGTCCCTGAGCTTCTGGGCTCACTCTCCAAGGCGTCCTCACTGTCCTCCAGCCAAGCTGGCCTCCCCTCGGCCCACAGGACACGCCCAGTCTCTCTGTCACCCAGCTTCCACTCATGCATTGCTCTTGAAACTGTCCTCCACCCCTTCTCAAGGTCTCAGTTCAAACACCACCTCATCAAGGTGTCAACAAAGGGTCCTGAGGACCCAGCTGTTCATAGCCTCCTGTCCGTCATCTGGAGGACTCACTAATAATGTCATTTATGGTGATCATCATCTGATTGTGTCCTCTCCCTTCCCTGGGTCACAAATAGATTTATGTGCTTCATCTCTGTGACCCACTGCCCAGCAGAGTGTCTGCACGTCCTTTCAGGAAAATAAAAATCTCCTTGGTCCTTGCTTCTTAAAGTACTGTCCAAGCAACCGGTGGTAGAAGTGGCCTTGAGGGGAACACTGAGGCCACCCAGGAATTAGCAAGAGCAGGACACTCTGCCAAGTCTGAGGCTGGAAGGACAGAGGAGGAAGGGGAGTCCTGGGATTCCAGGGGCTAGAGATGTCCAGCAGGCTGCTGCAGAGAGAGGCTGCTCACAGGGGTGATTGGGAGCCTCGGTGGGGACAAGGCGGCCGACAGAGACGCCATGGTGAGCAGAGCATGAGGCGTGCGCTCCCACCCTCTCCTCTCTGGCCTCCTGTCTTCTGCTCCTCCCTCCCAATGGCCAAAGCTGCCTGGAAGCCAGAGGTAGGAAGGGCTGAGCAACGTGGTTTGTGGCACAGAGAACAGAGTAGGGAAGGGCGATGGTGTACACAAGTTATCATCCTCCACCCCGCCCCCAACCTGCCACTGTGGCCAGTAGATGGTCAAACTCCCAGCCAGCAGATCAGCCGTCCCAGTTCACCTGCAAGTGCTCTAGATCCTTGATTTCTTGTGACCCCCTCCCCAGAGGCTGCTTGTGGAGGGTTGGCCTGAGCCTTGGGTGGGTAGTGGTAACAGCTGTCTGCCTGGCCAGCCTCTGGGTTCCCCTGGACCAGCCTGGGCCACCCTTAACCCTTTGGTCTACACACCCTATTGTCTAGCCTGGCCTAGGAGTCTACGGGCCATCACGCTCATGCTCCCTCCTCATGCACACACACAGTGCCAGGAGATCTGAGTGTGCACTGTGGTACCCAGAACCCTCGCCTAATCTGTGTTGCCTGCTCCTCACACCTCACTGGCATGGCTACAGGTGGAGAAAGCTCTCCAGGCCCCTCACCCTCAGGGAGTCCTGGGGACATAAGAAGCAGGAGGCCTAAAAGCCACCCTGGGTGTCCGCACAGCTGAGGGGCTGGAGAGGCAGGGGTATGGTGTGTTCTGTTAGAGCAGGCAGCGGTTATGAACATCTCACTGGTGGGTCATCAGCCAATACAACCCATACTGGTTGGGGGTCTAGAATCAGCCAAGGGCATGGACACTGTCCACAGGGCCCTGATGCCAACTTTACTTACTTCTGAGTCCCAGAATTCCCATCCAGTGTAGAGAAGTTCTGAGAGCTCTTACAAGAAAAGCTGATAGAGGGGTGCCTGGTGGCTCAGCCGGCTGGGAGTCTGCCTTCAGCTCGGGTCATGATCCCAGGGTCCTGGGATCCAGTCCTGTGGCAGGCTCCTTGCTCATCAGGGAGCCTGCTTCTCCCTCTGCCTGCTGTTCTCTCTGCTTGTGCTTGCTCTCTGAAAAATAAAAAAAAAAAAAAAAAGCTGCTAGAAAACCCAGGAGGTTAGGCCCATGGCCCCTGCGTTTCTATCTTTCTGGCCACAGCACCAGTGTCCAAGGAGCCAGGTCCCTGTGACCTAGCCTAGCAGGCAGCACTGTACTGCCACTCCCATGCTATTCCCAGCCTCTCCACGGCTTCGGATCACTTTCCACATCCTGAGGCTGGTCAGGGCTATCTGGTTACCCAGAGACTCCTGGGAAACTCCCAGAAGCTGTTGCCAGGGGAATATTAAATGTCTTAATGAGCATATTCCTGCAGGCCCCCAGCCAGCCGCTCACCTGGGCGCCTCCTCTCCTGGAATCTGTTGGGTTCCAGGCAAACCCTGTCAGGATAGGGCCACCGTCCTACAGCATGGGGTGGAGGTGGGGGACATAAACTCGGAAATTTGGAAAATCTTGCTCTTCTGCTGTCTTTGGCCGCAGAGCAGCAGATAAAGCTCTGTCCATCTACCTGCTCTGAGTGCCATCCAGATGCTCCCCCGCCCGCCGCCGCCCTACCCCCAACGTAGGCCTGCCTCTTGGGAGCCAGCCAAGTAGCCCAGTAGCCCTGCTAATGTCCCCAGAGACATCCAAGGGTCTTTACGTCCCTGTGGCCCACATTTTTTTTATTTTTTATTTTTTGTTTTTAAATATTTTATTTATTTATTTGACAGACAGAGATCACAAGTAGGCAGAGAGGCAGGCGGGGGTGGGGGTGGGGAAGCAGGCTCCCCACTGAGCAGAGAGCCCAATGATGTCCCAGGGCTCCATCCCAGGATCCTGGGATCATGACCTGAGCCGAAGGCAGAGGCTTTAACCCACTGAGCCACCCAGGCGCCGCCCACATTTTTGTCACTCCTCCCACACTTACTCCCCCAGAATGGGGGAGGTGCCTTCTGTGCACCCTATGATGGCCAATAGGGGGACTCACCGGGGTACAGCCATGGGACAGAGTTTCCACAGCCCTGTGGGGCCCTTTCCTGTCCTCACAGGAGCACCTATGGTGGCTCCTGGATTTGGTACCTATTGAAGCCTACATTCCTGGCCTGGGGTCCAGACCCAGGGCCTTCAGTGTCTCCTAGCCCCATCCTTCCTGATCCACATGTGTCATGTCAGTCTGGGGGCTCCCACTTCGTACCATCCAAGGACCATGCATTTGTTAAATGACTACAGTGTGCCCTGCCCTGAGTTAGCATCAGCTACCGTGGCTGTCCTGGGCACACTTGCTATGTTATCAAGAGGGGAATGACACAGTCTCTCTCTCTCTCCCTCTCTCTCTCTCTCTCTCTCTAACACACACACACACACACACCCTGCCGACCCCAGAAACTAGCTTTTTCTTCCCCTTAGCTGGAAGCATCTGTCGAGGGGAGTCAGAGCCAGTTAACAGGTGCAAGAGAGGAACAGGGAAACAGAAAGTCAAGGGAAATATGAGTAAGGCCCAAAAAACCGAACTTAAAAAAAATATATTTTATTTGTTTACTTATTTAGAGAGCACTCGCACAAAGCAGTGGGAGACACTGAGGGGGAGAGAGAGAATCCTGAGCAAACTCTGTTTCAAGCTCAGAGCCCGATACAGGCCTGGCTTGATCCCATGACCCTGAGAACACGACCCGAGCTGAAATCAAGAGTTGGATGCTCAGCCGCCTCAGCCATGCAGGTGCCCCAAGAACAAACTTTTAAAGATTTTTTTTTTTTTTAATTTATTTGTCAGAGAGCACAGGAGCGAGCACAGGCAGACAGAGTGGCAGGCAGAGGCAGAGGGAGAAACAGGCTCCCTGCCGAGCAAGGAGCCTGATGTGGGACTCGATCCCAGGACGCTGGGATCATGACCTGAGCCGAAGGCAGCTGCTTAACCAACTGAGCCACCCAGGCGTCCCAGAACAAACTTTTAACTCAAAAACTGATTACACACCCCAGGGAGGCATGTCCCTTGGGCAGGCCCAGCCCATGGAAAGCAAGAACTTGCTACTGGATTTCATCCACAAGACTGATTCCTTAGAGCCTTCGACATTTCCTGGGGACACATGCAGCACTCTAGCTGATGCCCACAGAGAGCCGCGTGACCCACCTGGGGACTACACACTGTTTTTTGACCTTTTGGTAACATGCTGGAGTAGCAGGAACAACAGTTTTCTTCCTCACAGTGTTTTCACCTCCTGAGCTCTTCCCTACCAAATGGATCATTTGTCTGAGAGAGAGAGGAAGGGAGGAAAGCGTCCGCTTTGATTTCTAACAGCCCAGAGCGATTTTTGACAGCTCATAGAGGACATGATGCGGCAGGATGGAAAACCTACACGAACCACAGAGATGCGCTTCCTAAAGAGGGCAGTTCTAGCATGGGACACGTGTTTGGGTTCATTCTTGGTGAGTAAAGTACCCCATAGATCCTCAGATTTCTGAGCACTCTATGAGGGGACCTGGAAGACTTCCGAATGCAATCCCTGAACTTGAACTGGCTTTGTCTTTTAATGTTGACTGTGGACCTGGTAGCTTTGCAGGGCCGCCAAAGCAGGAGAGGGCGAGTCCTGGCTTCACCCCAGGGCTGGGAGGTTTGCACAGCACAAATGCCCACCCCACCCCACAAGGACACTGGGGTCAGCCAGGACTGTGCCCCCCTTGTGGAGCTGTGTGACCTCGGGTGATTCCGTCTTGTCCTCTGAGTCTCCTTCCTTGTCTATGGAATGGAGACCAGGATACTTCATTAGAGGCAATGGTTTAATTTGACAAGAGAAATGACTCATGCACCTGGAACACAGCAGGCTTCAGCAATGTGAGCCCCTAATCCTTTTAGCTGATTGCAGAGGGATTGAGATGGCTATGGCAGGTCTTGTCAAGATCACAGCCCACTTTGTGGCAGGAAGGGCCCCTCCTGAAGCCCTGGAGGTTGGGGAGCAGATGCTCAGAAAGCGGCAAGGCAGGTGTGGGGACCACATCTCTTTTCCCAGAGAGGGGAAGTGAGCTCCTGGTGTGAGTGTGAGCTAACTGCCCACGAACAGCCAGCCCCACTGTCCAAGGCCCCAGCTTTTCCACCTGCAAGGAATATGGAGGTTGGCTCTTTGCAGGGCAGTGGGTTGGGACAGAAGGTGCTCATTCTCTCTCCTTAGAAGACTGGCTAACTCCAGGAGCTGCTGACGGTTTCAGGCAGCCAAAGTCAGGGACTAGCAATGGCTAGCACCCTCTGCTGTTGGGGCTTTTCAGTCTTCTCTCCCATCCTTCCTTCCCCACTTGGGCCAGTCGGGGCTCTGGACAGAGCTCCCAGTCAGCTCACAGATGGACCTCTGTGAGCCTCTGGGGCCTCTTTCCTCTCTTTTCCTGTCCACCACTCTGTCCCTTGCCTTCACATCCAGCCCCCAAGGCACTCTGGAATCATCAGGGAGCTTAAAAAATTATGTCACCTGGAGCCCACCTCTCAGAGACTCTGATTCAGTTGGCCTAGGGTATGACCTAGGCACTGGGACTTTTATTTTATTTTATCTTTTTTTTTTTAAAGATTTTGTTTATTTGATAGGTAGAAATCACAAGTATGCAGAGAGGCAGGCACAGAGAGAAAGGGAGGCAGGCTCCCCGCCGAGCAGAGAGCCCGATGTGGGGCTTGATCCCAGGACCCTGCGATCATGACCTGAGCCAAAGGCAGAGGCTTTAACCCACTGAGCCACCCAGGCGCCCCAATTTTATTTTATCTTTATAGAGATTTTATTTATTTATATGAGAGAGAGAGAGAGTAGGAGGGGGAGCGGAGGGACAAAGGGAGAGGGAGAAGCAGACTCCCTGCTGAGCAGGGAGCCCAAGACAGGACTCAGTCCCAGGATCCTGGGAGCATGACCTGAGCCGAAGGCTGACACTTAATGCACTGAGCCACCCAGGGGCCCCGGCACTGGGATTTTTAAAAACACTGCCTAACACAAAGTCTTAGGTGCCTGACCTCCATCTTTATGCTAATGCCTTCCAGACACAGACCTGGACTCAGAGAGGGGCCTTGTGACCCCACCCACCATTAGCTCCAGTCCCCTCAGGTCCAGCTGTCTGCTCTGCATGGGGCTGTGGCTTTGTAGCCTGTTTGCAGCCTGTGGCAGGAGTGGACTCCTTCACCTTCTGCGTCCCGCCAAGGTACAAATTCAGGCTCCAATCAGACCTGCCTGAGCCCCTGTAAAGTAGGGGAAAGGGCTGGTGATGAGGTCCGGTGCCTGGTGCCCAGGGGCAGAGGGGCACACGAGAGGAACCAGTGATGAGGGCTGTGACAAGCAGAGCCATGAACTCCGGAAGCCAGGCAGAAGAGGCAGGGTTCTTAGCCGGGGGTCTACAGGTAAACTTCAGGGCATCCTTGAACTTGGGCGAGAAAAAAAATGATACTGTTTGCATGAATCTCTAGCTTTGAACATTTTCCTTTATTATGAGCATGGACAAAATCCCACAGTAATGTGGCCTGTGATTCTATCACCAGTGGAAATCACTGCTGCTTTTCTGTGGCGGTAGGACTGTTGAGCAATGGCACAATACTGGTTTTCTTCTTCACCACTTCAGAATTACAGACCCTGCATACACCTGTCACCAGATCTTGTTGATTTGTTAATAAAGAACCATGCATGTAACCCCATCACAAATTTATTTATTTACTCTATTAGTGATCATATTTCACTGGGATTGGTTTCCTTTGTAATCCTGAGTATTTTATTTCATGCATTCATTTTATGCAACGCTCCTGGAAAGGACCCTAGAGGCTGCGCAAGACTCCAAAGGGGTCCCTGGCATGAAAGTTAAGAACCATGGAGTAGAAGTTGAGGCAGGTGTTCCGAAATCAAGATCAAGATCAAGCAGCCACGATTGTAGGGGGCTGCTGGTGGCCTCCCCTGGGTACCTCACAAAGATGGCTTGGAGGTCTTTAGGAACCTGAAGACACCTGCCTGTGACAAGCCCCTGGATCCTTCAGGTCTGGTTGTTTAGCTTTGCCTGGGTCCCCGGAGGCAGCCAGCATCTGGCAAGAGCTGCCTGGCCTCGAGGCCCCACCATCCATCCCAATCCCTGAACCCTGGCGCCCGGTCATAAGTCCTGCCTGCCTCTTTCTGCAGATAAACTTCGATTCCTTGCAGCCAGCAGAGCTGACCAACACCTCGTGGGGACAGAGTGTACAGGAGGCCTTGGCCACCCTGAGGTGAGGGGACCCAGTGTGTGGCAGCTGCCCCCGAGACAGACTTGGACCCAGAGCCCTGTGCTCAGGGCAAGCCTCACTGGAGAGCCAGAAGCAGCCTTCGCCTCAGGTCCAGGAAGCTGCTAGGCCTTCTGGAGAGGGCCGGACAGAGCAGGGAGATGATGTGCAGAGTAAGAAGAGGGACCTCAGTGCAGGACTGACTGGCAGAGCCTGGAGCTGCTCCCTTGGCTGCCTGTGGACACAGAGGGGCTGGAGGCCCACACTCACGCCCCAGAGCATGGACCCTCCAGCCCAGCCGACCCCTCTGCTCTTCTCACTCGGAGAGGCAGTGGTTGCCACCAGGGACTCGGCCTTTCCCTCATCATCTAAAAGCTTCTCAGAATCCTGGTTCTGAAAGCGAAAACTTCACAGCTTCCCCCCACAAGGACCAGGAAGCCTATGACTTCACAGCAGCTCCACCAGCCACCCCTCCCCACTTGTCCCCACTTGTCCCCACTTGGGGCTCTGTGTCTGCGACAATGGCTGCATGAGTAACCGTGTGACAGATTGGAAGAGTGAGGGCTCCCCCTGCCCCACAAATCCCTGAGGACAGGCCAGGGCAAGGGAATTCCTGGGATTGTTTTATATTTTTATTTGTGCAATCTAATTGATTTTAGCACATCCTTTAAAAATGAAATCATGGGGCGCCTGGGTGGCTCCATTAGTTAAGCATCTGACTCTTGATCTCAACTCAGATCTTGATCTCAGGGTCATGAGTTTGGGCCCCGTGTTGGGCTCTGTACTGGGCATGGAGCCTACTAAAAAAGTAAAATAAAATAAATGAAATGAAATGAAATCATACCAAAAGGTTTATGTAAAAATAGTCCCTTGTCCCATCCCTCCTACTCCTTAGTTCCACCTCCTGGAGGCAACCATTTTCAATCCCTTAATATTTCTTCGGCTAGCTATCTCCATATCTGTAAACAAAAGGCTTATGCTGCTGAATCTCATTTAGAAGGATGTAGAAAGAGACTTCCTGTTGTTGGTTAAAGCCCCAAAGCAGAAGTCAAGAGGCTTAAGGGTACCCACAATCTAGAAAAAAAATGTCACAGAGCTGCTTGACAGCCCTCCAAGCCACCTCAGAAGAAGCCGAGCTATCCCCTACACCCCTCCCCCAGTGAGCCACCATGTTTGCAGGAAGGTATGCTGGTGTTTTTCCTTCCAAGAAGCTGGAGGCTGGGTGAGTCTCCTCACCCCTACTTCTCAGAGGTAGATCTGGCTAGTTTTCCCAGAGAGGACTTGAGTAGAGAAGAGGGCTGGTGGGGGAGAGAGGCATCTCAGTATTCACTTAGCTGCCTGTTTTGGTTCAGTACCTCTAAGCCCAGTACTTTTGCCTGATGCCCATCCCCCAGTGCAGAGATCCCACGACTCACCCACCCCAGGGGAGACCCTGCAGTCTTCGACTGTGATGCGGAGACAGCTGTGCAGAGTGGGGAGGTTGCCAAGGGCTCCTAACACCATCTAGGGCTTCCTAACACTCCTTCTGCAGGCCTCTTTCCTCCCCACCATCTCTTCCCAGGTACCTGGTTCTGCCCACTGCAAAGCCTTTGGTGGCTCCCACCATGTAATCAAGTGATTATGGGTGGTTCATGGTGGTTCTCATTGCCAATTTAAGACCTGGCTTTCTTGGGGCTACTGAGTCAGTTTCCACTCATCTTCCTGTGTCTAGGTTCCAGGTAGTTGTGGTTTCCTCTGTTGTTCTCCCCATCTTTGGGGGTTTCTGTCTCTCAAATGTCCACTTACTGTGACTTTCATGCAAGTTTTGGAGAGACAGCCAGCCCAGATACAGTGTTCCATCCGCCATCTTGATCAGAAGTCCTCAGTTTGCTTTCTGCTCCGAGGTGCCCTCCGAGGCTGGATGTTTTACATTCTTTCCCTTCTCTGTAGGTTGTGAGGGCACAAGTGGAAGCAGGAATTGGCAAGAGGCACAGGAGCCCCGGACTGAGGCCCTGCCCATCTGTGCTAGAACATCTGTACTCTGCCCTGGCTTCTAAAGATGGTTGATGAATTATTCAAAAGGCTGGGGTTTTATTATATATTTTCTAGCTCACTTCATTAGTTACTGGGGAAGAGAATATCTATGAAGACATTTTATTTTTTTTTTTTTAAGATTTTATTTATTTATTTGACAGACAGAGATCACAAGTAGGCAGAAAGGCAGGCGGGGGGGGGGGAAGCGGGCTCCCTGCTGAGCAGAGAGCCCAATGCAGGGCTCGATCCCAGGACCCTGAGACCATGACCTGAGCCAAAGGCAGAGGTTTAACCCACTGAGCCACCCAGGCACCCCTATGAAGACATTTTAATTGACTATTGCCACCCATGACTTGGAAGTCTCTCCAGAAGCATCTTTGTACATCAGGGTGGTCCTTCTGGAGGCTTATTTTCCCAAAGTTCCTGTAGCGGGATTCTGCGGTACAGACCTGGTCAAGGATCTGGACCTATGTTCTGAGGGTTGGCCTCCC